>VXAX01003647.1:0-81493 GCA_013399835.1 Leptocoma aspasia | reverse complement strand
AAAAAAAAAAAGACACAAAACCCAAAACCTCTCATGGTAATAATTATGGCATCTGGAGTAAGAAATAATCAATTAACTCAAATACACATGAGGAAATGTAAATAAATTGATGAGATATACAGTTTTTTGTTGATTTAAATATTTTTCATAATTCCTCCCACTGAATTTGACTGTGAAAATATTTTAAAAGAAAATCTTGTAATGTTTTGTAAAGAAATCTTTTCTTGCATGAAAGAATACATTGATTAAGCACATTAATTTTAGTATTGAAAATACATATGCAAAAGAATACCAGCTACAAAGTGTTGTAAAAAATAACAAAACAAAATTTATACCTGTTATTTTTCCATACCTGTTTTTCTACTGCAAAAATACCCTAAAAACCTCCATTGCTCCTAGTTCTCCATGCCATTAGGTGGGGAGTTAGTGACTCTTCACACATTTCATCAGTGTGTGGAGAAAGGTGTGGGTGCTTTGTGATTCTCCATAGGCACTGTCTGCACACTCCTGCAGCATATAGAATTTGCTCACACTGGGGCTACATTGCCTCTAGCACTGTGTGTGCACAGCGTATTGTCACAGAGCAGCTTCAATTGGTTGCAACTGATTTTCATGTTTGTAGCTCGTTAAAACAGTCAGCTATTAAAAACAAACCAAAACAAGCTACTATTCCTTCCTTTCTTCTTTTTTTTTCTTTTTTCTGAAATCCGTTCTGAAAACGCATTCTCACTCTATATCCCCATGCATGATCTCCTGATACTTTTCCTCAACTCCACCATATCTATTAATTTTCCAGGCTCTTCTTCAGCCTTTATGCCTTGCAGTTTATTTCCAGTTTTCCATTCAGTCACCTCTGATGCTGCATTCGTTAGCTGGGAATTTAAGCTGTCCATAGACTTATTTTCAAATATGAAAATCAGTTTTCTCATGGCTTGTATGGTATCTATGCAGCTGTTTATTTTCCAATCTCTCTTTGTACTGTGTTGCAGTACAAATCTGGAATATTCCAGATTATTCAAAGGAACATTAGAACCTGTTGATCCTCACATGCTCTCACTAGTGGTAATTTTACGTTCCCATACATATGGTATTTACATTCACATACATATGTGGTATTACCTGAAGAAAAGGTTTTACTCAGTAACAAGATAATGCTTGAAGCACTCAGTCCTCACTGGAGAAGACCTTACAAATTTAGTTGTCCCTAAATTTAGTTGTCTCCAGTATGAAGTTATTTCAGGAGGCATCTCTGAACGACACATGGGATGATGTTACAACTTCTAAATTAATGCATGCTAATTTTTTGCATTTCAACCAGCAAATTTACTTTTCACATTTCTTTCTTATTTCTTGCACTGATACTATTTCCTTGCTTAGTTCATGCCTATCCCTTCATGAAGACGTAGAAGCCACTGGATGAAAATTTTCAGGCAAAAATAAAATTATTTTTTTCTTTTTTATCTGACTGATGAGCACTTGGGAAGTGAAAATAATCCTTCACCCCATGCTGGCATCCTGCAGTATCCACAAATGGGAAGAGAATGTATGCCCTAGCCAAATGTCAGCATGTACATATTACATTTGCAGTTGATGTAGCTAAAATGCCATTAAAGCTGTTAACAACATCACCCTGGGCAGGGAACAGGTTCCCTTTGAGACTGTGAGGGACAGTTAATTCTCACCTGGCTTCAGCAAAAACTGGATTGCTTTCAGGATGTCTGGTATATGTCCTTACAGTAAAACCACTGGGCACTGGCAGCAGCACCAGCAAAAGGTTGCTGGTGCTTCAGTCATTCGTAACAATTTCCTTCTTACCCAATATGTCCCATTTTCATCAACCTTCATGCAGAATAACAGGCAGTCTTAGGAGGCCTCAAGCTTCTTTCAGAAGCAGAATATGGAGGGAAAATTTAGCCTGAGCTCTTGTTGCAGCCCCAGGAAAGTTTTGATTGTAAATAGAGCCTCAGGCTGTAATATTACTTTTGCAGAAATCTCTGCTGAACAAGATACTCATTCTGATTGTGCTGCTTGATCATGATGAACAATCATTCTCTTAGCTGAGAGCTGTATCTTTCAATAGGTTGAAATTTTATGTTATTGAACATTATGTTGGACTCCTGCTTTTGCCCTAGTTAAACTTGAAAATAGATTAGCACCTCTTACAATTGGAACATTTTTACTTTAGCTTTATGCGCCAGTGGGTTAGAAATCAGATAGAAATAAGAATGAACACTTAATTTAGTGTGTCACTTGTGACTGACCATCTCTTACTATCCTAGACTGAGAATCTGGTCTGGTTTTCTATACAGAGATGTTTCAGTAGTCCAAACTTTTATGATTAAGCTAATTTTAAAATAGAGAGTATCACAATCAAAACAGTACTTAATAGTTCTTATAGAAATATGTGGAAATACAGAAGCTGAAGGCAGTAATATCTCTAAAATATGTCAGGTACTTTAAAACACCAACCAGAATGCTCAGCTGACGTCATGCTTCATATTAGGTCTGATGTTTCATTATAGTCTATTTGAAAAGTGTTTTTCATTTCTGTCACATAAAGTTGAATTGCTTTACTTAAAAAAATACCTTCAATGATGGAGATAATGAAATATAAGAATATCTGTCACAAAGCATGACAAAAGAAAAAATTCAAACATACAGTAACTTTAATTCAGACTGACTGACTATTACAATAAGATATAGAAAATGAGTGGGTATTTGGTCAAATCATTGAAAACAGAAGCTCATCTTATGGTATTATTGAATTTTAAAATATCATAGGTTATTTCTTTTAACTTGGATCTATCCCAGCTATATGCATTAAAGGAAAACTAATTAAATTACATCTGTGATACATCAGACAAAAAGTCTGATATCAGCACAATTCTCACTGTAAAAATAGTATCACAGAGTCACCATGAGCAGTGACCAACACAGAAATATTTTATAATAAAATTAAGTTTCATTCATTCATTACCATTATCCTTGGTTACTCCAGAAACCAGGTATGACCATGAAGTCTATTCAAACCATTAATAGGAATGAATCAAAACCTGACTCTTACCCAGGCTTTCTGATCATACACTATCACATGACACATTCATTTTCAGTTTATAAATGTTGCTGAGACCTTAGGTTGTAAATTTTCTAAATGGACTGGTCTTTTTATAAGTACCTATAATCTACTTGCTAAAATGCAATTTTCATCTCAGTTTGGGGTTCACAGGTTCCTTATGCCTGTTATGGAGATAATTTTATTTAGCAGTCAGTTTAAATCTATTTCACTTCTGTAGTTATTCAGACTGCTATTACAGTGGTGATCCCCTCACCTTTTAGAGTATGTAGTTTCATGTTTTGGTTCCTGACCCAATGCTAGCTACAGTTCTGCAAATTGTTCTTGTAAAACTTCCTGATAATGTGGTATCTTTGACTGATCAGAATTTTCCTCTCATCTGTCATGACTAAATTGTTCCTGATGCTTTTAAAATATATATTTATAAATATATATGTGCTTGTGTGAGAGTTAGCAAAAATAATTTCTATTTTGAAATCTGCAGACAATTTTCTTCAGTAAAAATATCACTTTTGAAAAGTATCTGAGCAACGCTGGCTCATAAAAAAAAAAAAGCAAGCGTGCAAGGCTAGAACACTCATTTCCCCTGTTCAATTATACATTTAACATACACTCATAGTCAGAGCTCAGATATGGAGATGACTGAACTTAGTGATATTTGCCTTCTCATACCACCTCACAACTACTAGGAGAAACCTATGAACTGCTCACCTCAATCATTCAGGGAGAGCTGGATCTTTAAACTGGGATTTGGGAGAAAAATAAGAGGGCAGGTGAAGAAGATGGATGATCATTGGATTTAGTTGTTTTATAATAAACACTGCAAAGCAAAAGTAAGTGTAACTGCTGTTCTGTAAATCATATGCTGGGAGAAATTCTTTGATTTTTTTGAGTCAAACCCAAGGAACTCTGGTTTCCTTTCTCAAAGTGCTGTCCTTTACACTTCCTTTTTTTTTTTTTTTTTTTTTTTTTTTTTTTTTAATTTNTTTTTTTTTTTTTTTGTCATTGTGTCAACTAATTCTGGGCCTTGCACAATCATAAAATTAATTTCATATTATTTTAAACCTGACATCCATATGACTTTTATCATATATAATCTAAGACAGCTTTTCACAATTTACTGGCCATTATGCTTTACAAAGTTGCCTACATTCAGTTGTCATCATTTCCCTAATGCTATAACTGCAAGATCTTTCAGCAAAAAAGAAAAACAAAACCAAAATCTTTTTTTTTCTGTGTTATGGCTAGGATTCCTAGACACCACTAAAGCAAAAATAATAAATAATTACTTCAAAATGCAGAAACAAAATGCTGTTACTTCAGCTTCCTAGCAATTGTTTCTGTGATGCCTTTCTGCATTAAGTTAAAGAATGATATTGCATCCAGTATGCACAACCACCAGAAATGCCCTTGCACATTCTTAATTCAGCTCTCTTCAGAAAAGCCAAATGCAGATTGAAGAGATGGACAGAGAAGACCAGTCTAAAGTTCAACAAAGGAAATGCAGGTCTTGCACCCTGGGAGGAATAACCTCAGTCTCCAGCAGAGGCTGGGGGCCAGTCTGCTGGAAACCAGCTCTGTGGAGAAGGACCTGGGAGTCCCGGGGAACAGCAAGCTGTCCATGAGCCAGCAGTGTGTCCTTGTGGCCAAGAAGGCCACCAGTATCCTGGGGTGCATGAGGAACAGCATTTCCAGCAGCTCGAGGGAGGTGATCCTGCTCCTTCACTCAGCCCTGGTGAGGCACATCTGGAGTGCTGTGCCCAGTTCTGGGCTCCTGAGTGCAAGAGAGACCTGGAGCTCACTGAGCAGGTCCGATGCGGGGCTACAAAGATGATGAGGAGACTGAAGCATCTCTCTCATAAAGAAAAGCTGAGGGGAAACTGGGCGTGCTTAGCCTCAAGAAGAGATGACAGAGAGGGGACTTCATCAATGTCTGTAGGTATCTGAAGGACAGTGCCAAGAGAAAGCTTCCAGGCTCTTCTCAGTGGTGCCAGGCAATGGGGCAAGAGACAATAGGAAGAAGGCGATGCACAGGAAGTTCCACCTGAATAGGAGGAAGAACTTCTTTACTGTGCAGGTGACTGAGCACTGGAACAGGTTTCCAAGAGAGATTGTGGAGTCTCCCAATCTAGTGCCCTGGGCACCATCCAGCTCCTGCTTGAACAGGGAGCTTGGACCTGAACACTAACTGTGGTCCCTCCCAACATTACCCATTCTGTGTTTCTCTTATTGAGCTCTCTATAAAGTTTTTTTTTCCTATCAATTGAGCTAAATCTGTAGTTCTTTCTTTCTTGTCCCACTTTCCCAATGTAGGCAACAGAGCTACATTCAGCACCTCAGTGTCAGCGTCATCAGTGCTGTCCAAATGTGGGCTCAACTTCTCATCCTTAGACTTTAATTTATACCTCTGACAAATGCACAAACCTTTTCTGACATTTCATTTGAACAACTGCTGATCTTGAATCAGTTGTTCAAAAGTTGACTTCTGTGGGCAGATCTATATATGCTGCTGTGGTAATATTAAACCTAGCTAATTGAAAGGATTCTGAATGTAGGTCCATTTTGCAAATAAAACCCTTTTGCATTTCCTATGACTCCTTATATTTCTTTGGTTTTTGCATTTTTAAACTTTTATTTTATAGACAGTCACACCAGTGTCTCAGAAGTCCAGTGACTCCATGATGTCCCTCTTGCTTGGGGGCACCTTACTGTTTTTTGATGACAAAGTTCAGGCAGTACTCATAATCCAGTTGATACATACTTTTTTTTGATACTGCCAGGAACTGTTTTAAGTCCGAATTTTGCATCTTAGTAACCAAAATCCTTCACAGCATTTTTAATATTTTACACTTTTACCTGCTTACATCAATAAATCATTTCAATTAATGCAAGAAAAAAAAGTCATATTATTATATATGCACCTTTTGCCACAAAAACTTTTAAAGGAAAGGTCTGCAAGAGTGCAGTGTGAGTAAGACAGCATAAGCAGTCTTGTAAGATATGTGCTGAGAGTTTGGGGTGCTTCTAAGTAGGTTGATCTTGAGTGTAGATTACCAATAACATCAAAAGGAGTATTCTGGAAGAAAGTGTATACCCCTAAAAGCCCTGTGCTCTCAGTAATCCAAGCTCTGGGCAAGATGGAAGCAGAGAAATCCAGCCCTAACAGTGATGTGACGGACTCTTCTGTTTTTTAGTGTTAAGTCAATGGAGTTCAGCCTGCTTTTTGGGGTCCCAGCTAATAATCTTAGACTTGCAAATTAATTTGAAAAGCTAATAAGCTATTCCCATGAATGGAAGTACAAATTCTTTAAATCTGATTTCTGAATTCATTCTTCCTGTAAGAAGAAATGGAAATTAATGCAGTTGTTTACATGTACTAAAAATAGTATGCTAATGGACCAGTCATAAAAAACCCCTCTTTTTAAAGACATTGTATAAGTGGAACTAAAAAAGTAGTTTTTTACATAAAGGAATAGGAAAATAGAAAGGTTTCTATCTTTCTGCATATACACAGACCAAAAGGTATATACTTTTCTCAGTAGGAATACAAAAAGTAATTTGTTCTTACTTTAATATAAATCCTGAATTTAGAGTACTCTCCATTGCTGGTGAAGTCAGTCATTTAGCAGTGTGTGGCCTCTGAAATCAGAACAATGCTTTTTAGAGTTTAAGGAGACTTAGTGGTATCGCTGCACTATTAGTCAGAAATCTTTTTTAAAGTGCACATGTAATTTTCAAAGTCAGTGTATATAAATTCAAACAATTGCTTCATTTTCAGCTTCAAGTTACACAAATTATCAGTGCAAATTTCTTTACAAGCACAGAAATTTCGTATATACCTGACTGACGTGTTCATGCAGCAACAAGCTCGATGTCTCGTGTGTGTGTTGATTAACACTTTTCTCCACAAGTCAGAATATGACTGCTCTATGTAATCTCTTTGCAGGTGGAGGAATTAATTTTCATATGTTTTACAAGCCATGCAAAACTACATTTCTTTGTTTTGATACATTGGGTAAGCCACACTTAATATGTCAAAATGGATTTGTATACAACTGTTTTCAGGAAGTGAGAAGATATTTGGAGCAGAAATACTATAGATACAAATTTAACTGGAAAAATAGATTAATAGGTGGATGTGCATCTAAAAATGTTGTAAAAAATGATAGATGGGATTTAGTTTTCTTGATTTACCATTTGGATCTCCTTTTTTTAAGGAGTTTTAAGGAGTTTTTAAGCACAAAGTTATTCTATTTTGCATACTGTGCAGGCACATTTGAGAACAAGATCATGTGCAGACTACCCAGAAATGCTATGTTCATTGGAGAAAAAAAAAAAAAAGTGGAAGATAGTGCTGGATACTCCTAATAGAAGCACCAGACAGCCATTACATAAAATACTTTATCCCAAAACATGTCCATAAACTTGTTCTGTATATGCATTATATGTTTTCTGTGTCTCCCTTTCTGGATTGATTTCCTCTCATTAGACGTCTGTCAATGATGAAAAGATACTGAAATTCAAAACAAATGACAGCATCACCATTATATAAGAATTATGTTTTATGCATCTGTCCATATCATGATGAACAGACATAATTTTTGATTTACAGCCTAGGAATTTAAAGATATATTACACTGATATCTTTGCTTTTATTTTTCATTCCATAAAATTACTTGTTCGTACTAGTTTGAGTAATATAGTTGGAGAAATACAAAGTATTTCTCACACCATTAGGAATAATTGTTCCTTTGTCCCAGAATAATTCTGATTATGTCAGTTTATGTTTAAAAAAATATTAATTTGCCAATCAATCAAAAATAAGTGTTTGCTTTTAAGAGAAGAAAAAATAATGGTAGACATTCCCAAATGGAAATGAGATCTGGAGTAATTTAATAAGGTGCATTTTCTGATATGAAAATCTCAGCACAACCATACCTATTCTGTATGTATCTTAATATTTTCTTGGATAAAGAAATCCCTTAGACCTTTTTTTTTAAATTTCATATTTGTGCTACTTGTTCATCTAATCAAAGTTTAAGTTAAACAATCTCACCATAATTATCCTGTTAATTTTTTCAGATTTCTAGAAGACACCTTTTACAAATTCCTTTTAGTCTCATGAGAGACTTGGTTCAGGTCAACCTTTTCATATTCCTCTAGCTCCATGTAATCTGCTTGCCCTTCCCTCTGTCCTTTATCCTCTTGTCCTACCTTTAGAATAATGAAATGAGTGCAACTGCTCCACACCACATTCCAGAAGAGACAGTTCCAAGACACTAAGTGTTCTACCCATTTTATGAGTCAGTCAGCAGTTATAACCTAAATTTTGTGTTAGGTGGTAATTCACGTACTTTATGATTGCAAAATTCAGATTTATTTCTTATTTTAATTATCTTAATAATATTTATTTCAGATTAAATGACCCTAATAATCCTTTGTTCTCTTTATTGCCTAGCCTGTAAATTGAATAAAGATAAGAAAATATGTTTCCAATGTGTGTTTAATTTATAGGTATATGTATAAATTAACATATATGTATAAATTTATATATATAAATATAGAATTAGATCTATATCTATATTAATCGTCTTTATGAAAGGATTAATCTATTAAGAAGAGATTGAGACAAGAAAACTGAGGGAGAACATCATCCCCAGAAAGAGACAAATGTCAAAACTTTTAGTAAACAGAAGCAAAGGTCTTCGCTTCATGGAGGAAGGCAAGGGACACAGAGAATTGAACTGCAATTTGTAGTCGGACAGCGGTGCACAAACTATTAGAAAAAGAAAATGCTAAGAGAACAGGAAGGGGCATTCAGCAGCAATTCAGAAGGGAAGGAAGCCCTTCAGAAAGGAGAATGATTGAACAGCTTACCAGAGCCAGAGCTAAAGGAG
Organism: Leptocoma aspasia; assembly: GCA_013399835.1. NCBI lineage: Eukaryota > Metazoa > Chordata > Aves > Passeriformes > Nectariniidae > Leptocoma > Leptocoma aspasia. The sequence goes on along the minus strand of VXAX01003647.1, from coordinate 72,523 downwards.
ATGGTGGCCATTAGGGGCTAAGGCTTCAATGTGCCACAAGAAGGGAAAGGTTGATTGGGAGTTGATTAGAAAACAGTTAAAGAGTCATGGAGGGGAAAAGATGTTGGAATGAACGTGGGCGAGTGCAGTGCAAAGGGACATACTTACGAAGCTGAGGTTTTATGAATAAGATTATTAGTGTCAGTCTTCCCAACAAAATGTACTGTCTTGCTGAAATTAGGAGAACTCACTTACAGACCCATGTTAATTACCTTTTGCTATGTTCACTGAATGTGCATAAAGGGTGTCAGCAGTAACGAACAATCAGGGAAAAAATGGAATGTAAATACTTCATATTACACTTCTTCTTGGGTGTTGTATCATCACATATTTCCAGACTAAAGCTCTGTATACACTGTTGCAGCTTTTAATTGTTTTAAAAAGCTATTAAGAATAATTTAATGGGGATAGAACAACAACAAAAGACACAAACAGCTTTCATTGTTCCCTCAAGTTACTTATTTTGGATCATTAAGGGAAAATAGAGCTAAATCCTCATTCAACAGAATGTGTTAAAGCCCTTCTTCGAACTTGGTGGAACGGGTTTATACTGACACTAATGAACTATGTTTCATTTTCCTCTTTTCCTTAATTTTCCTTCTTTTTCCTCTAATTTTATTTCACCAGTCTTTCTTTATCCCCTCAAAACCAACCCAATCTTCCTCTATCTTTAAAACCTTTATTAAGCAATGAAATAATATCTCCTCCTTTTCCTGCCTGATGATTTGAAGGAATGTCATAAAAAGCATTCCAGAGCATCAGAATGACTTAGGTTATCTGATGGATTTAAAATATCTGCTGTGTGCTCCTCTATCCCTCTTGTGTAGTGTAAATAAAAATGAGAAACATAATCACATACTACATACATTTTATTTGCTTTCACTTTAACTTGCCTGAAAGTGATAATGCATGTTAAAAAAACCAGATTGTTGTTTCAGTCATAATTTGAAAATTCTATTAGCTCTTAAGTAATCTGTAAAATTCTATATTCAAATAAATGCATTAGAAATATGTGTACATATGTGTTTTGAAATTTTGTATGCATATATTCATTCTCCAGTAGCCAGTCAAAAAATTCAGTTTAGGAAGAAAAACAAATCTTATGTCTTACTTGCAGTTCTCATACCCAGTGATAACTTTAACACAGATCAGGAAGACTTCTGGTGAAAAAGGCATTACATTAAGCAGTTAGAGGTGAAGTTTGGTTTGTGTTGGTTTTTTGTACCTGGAAGAAGCTTTTACTGACTTAGGGAGGTGTGGATCTTTGAAACTTAAGCTGGAAATGAATTTAAAGGAAATATGACCTCTCTAGAGACACCCACCATGGCTATCAACCTCACTGGTCTGAGTGAAGAAATGAGGATGGTGATGAGCAGCAGGCAATGTGGCCCTGCTTTGATAAAAGGGCTGGAACATGTTGCCTCCAGAGAATTCTTTCAACCTAAATTATTCAATAATTTGGTGATTTTAAAAATTAAAAAAAAAAAAAAAGAGAGAGAGGATAAGTAGGCTTTAGGTTAGTCTCATATCTCATATATTAAGATATTAGAAATCTTATACTAGTAATCTGAACTACTCAGCTAGAGCTAACCAATTTTGGAACTTTAACAATTTTGGAATAGTTTAGATTATTAATCTGGAAAAGAAAATCGTAATTTACAGCTAAAGTGAAAGCGGTTGAATCCTACTTCTCCTAAAAGTATTTTTGTCAGTCCTTTCACCAGCTTGGGTGTATTACTGAACTTTTACTACTAACAGAGTCTTCATTCCAGAGCTTTCCCAGTCTGAGTCAGCAGAAAACTACTCTCTTTTTTGATTGATTCATGTTTATACCATTTTTATTACAAAATATCTATCTGGTTTCATATCTCAAATTAAAAAATATCATTACCAGATCCTCCTACTGATGTTGAGGTATATATGACCTTCTCTTCCAGACAGAGAATTGAGTCTATCACTGACAGTGCAAAAAGCAACCACATACGATTATCAGATTAGGTATTTTGTCCATCCGGATCATATTTATGACCGTACTATAACTGAATAATAATTTCTGGAAATCAAAGCAATGAGACTCAAATATATCCTTCTCTTATAGGGTTGTTTTTGTGTTGTTTCGATTTGGGTTTTTTCCCCTCCAAAACCAATCTTTATACTTTTCTGTAAATAAAAACTTTACAAGCATGGCAACTTTTTTCCCACACATTAAATATATTTTAAAATTCTGAATTTGTATTTTTGCTTTAGCAACAAGAATCTAAGCTCTTGTTTTTTAGGGTTTTATTTTTATCAAGTATTTAAAAGAAAATGTGTTTTCCAATAAAAAATAAACTTGTGCACATCTTCATGAAGGAAATGAAAATCTTGATCAGTTCCAGTGAGATGAAAGAGAAGAATAAACATGGTTGGGGCAATTTCTGGACTCTGATCATCTTTAAAAGTGGGCAGGTAGGGGGGCGGGGGGGTATAGTGGTGTTGTTTTCTTTATGTGTATGAATACAGAACTGATGGAGACCAAGGGATACTGTTACAGTATTATCCATTCAACTGTGTTTTGCGCATTATCTGAAAAATTTAATTATTTCAGATTGCTTTGTCCCATTAGTACTTCATTCATCTGACCACTGTGATAGGCTTTCTGCATTTTTGCTGATAAGCATGAAGTGGTTCCTGGAATAAATCTAAGAGTTTTTGGCTGGTATTATTTAACACTATCTAGGATGGATTCCAAAATTCACTGTGTTTTTCTGCTTTTCCTGGTATTCAAGTATTTCAGTATGTGCTTGTTTGACATGAACACCATGACTGTGATGCTATCGTTCATAAGCATTGTTTGATCCCTGCAAAATGGAGCAATATGCCTTTATATCTCTAAGCATGGAGAAAAGGATTGAATAAAGTGGTGGTACTCATTTCCTGATTTCCAGATGACTAAGTTTTCCAGTGTCACTAATACTCATGCACTTATAATTTCACTCAAACATATCCCAGCCTTTCCTCAAAGGACTTCTCCATTTCACCCAGCGTGCACTCCTGGCAGCAGTGAATTGGTGATCAGTTTGCAGCAAGTCCTTTGCCTCATTCCAAGGAAAAAAGAAACATCTGCCAGAGCACATACTTGTCTTCCTGACTTCCAAATCCATGGGAGATATAAATCTGTATAGTAAAGAGAATTATTTAATTTCTTTGATTTGCCTCACAATTTTTTGCCAAAATAATAATAATTTCTTACTCTTCATAACTTTATGTGTATTGAAGCCATAACAGACAGGCATCCTAGTACCTCCTTGGGACAAGAGCTTAACTTTAACCTACTTTCTTGATATAAGTCTAAATTTTTATAACATAATGCATAAGTCAAAATCAGCTTTGTTTCATAATGTCTGAGCCTCACAATATATTTATGGTGTCATTATTTATATGAATATATCTATTTATACACATTTGGATATTATCTAAGATTTTAATATCTAGATTGTGGCACCTTGGAGATACTATATCTAAAGGTTCATGTTTTTCCAGTAACACACTTCAATTTGAACGTTCTTGCAGATTTCTAAGACAGAAATTAAATTGAGACAGAAACAGAAATGGAAACAAACTGTAAATATGCCATCTTAATTTTTGGTGCCTTTTTTGCGTTAATACCTAGTTCTCATCTATAAAGTATTACTACAAAAAGTCACATAACTATTTCAAAGGATTTGGGAATTTTAGCTATTGCAAGAATAGCACTACTTATTACATAGAATCTACTAGTGCTAGAAAATACATCTTTCTGCTAAGCTTTCTGGATGCCTCAGACACTTCTTATTGTTGAAATAACAGAGCAGAATTGGGGGTTTTCTACAGTCTCACATGGCAATATATAAAAACATAATACTTGAAATTTCCTTTATTTCTCATTTAAGATATTGCTCAAAACTTCACAAAACGTGTTTTGCTTTTTATTCTACACGTATATTGCCATTTTTGGAGAATGCTTTTAGTTATAAATATTTAGTAATGAAGGTGCCAAGAATTCACAGCCTAATAACACACCCATTCTTTGATTAGAATGGCCATTTTCTGGCAAAAAGTAATATCACTAAGAAAAAAGAGTATCTGAAGGATTTATTGTATTAAGCCCATCACATCGGCCAATTGCCAAGCACTTAATATGCCAATATTTTGAGACTACTAGTTAAGGTAACAGATTTTCAGCCTAACACTTACTATGACAGAATGTTTACAAGATTCTTCCTAACAGGTCATTAAGGATGCTACAAAAACCTCTGGTGACAAAGCCAGTCAGTGCAGCCAGAGAGGTTATAAACACTAGCGTTTTTCCAGGGTGACAAGAACCTGAAAAAGAGAAAGGTTATGAGATGAAAAAATACAAAGTACAACAGAGACTGAAATGACAGTTATAAACATTGTGAATTATACACTGAGAAAGGCCACAGTGTGTCCCAGCAAAGTGAATTGCTGGCTATCAAAGGCTTGGAGGAGGAGGAGAGAGGGAAAAGAAGAAAAAAGGTGTATAGTTATAAACTGCTTAATGGGAACTTTCTCATACTTTGCTGACCTGGCAAAAATATTTTGGGTTCCTAATGGCAGCTCTTTTCACAGCTCAACAGGCACCAGGTTTCCTGTCATATATGAGTTTTTCTAGTCTTCACTGTGCTGTCTGGAAGTGACAAGAAAAAAAAGACTTGTTTTGACACATCTTTCCCCCCAAAAAAGCAGTCAATGAACATTTGATCTCAAATGGGTCATTTGTTGATAGTGAGGAGCTATGGAAAAATATTTTTTTTTTATATTTGCCACTGGCAATGGGTGGACTTAGAGGTAAAATGGATATAAGAAGGGAGCTATCAATAACTCCCACCATCTCTCTTATTTTATTATAATACCGGGGAAAGAAGGAAAATGAGTTGTAAAAAACTAGAGAAGTTTAGGAACAATGATAAAGAAAAAGAAAGCTATTAATAATTGATCCACTGCTACAATCATAGTGATTTTGTATTAGACAAGAAAGTACATGCTTACATAGAATATAAGTAATAATAATAAATAAAATTTCTTGTCAATTAATGAAATCATTGATGCAAGTTCTTCCCTCAAACATGTACACCTGTGGTATTTTCTTCAAGTGATAAGTTCAAGATATCAACTTTATTTTTACAACAAATTTTATAAGATTTCCATGTGAAAATGAAACACAGAATCAAAAAATGGGTCAGATTGGAAGGGACCACATTGAGTCATCTGGTCCACCCTCCCTGTTCAAGCACAGTCACCCTAGAGCATAGGGCACAGAATTGTGTAGAGACAATTCTCAAACATCTCCACTGAGGGAGTCTCCACAACCTCTCTGTTCCACCTCTTCCAGTGCTCAGTTACCTGTTCCTGCACAGTAAAGAAGTTCCTCCTCATGTTCAGGTGGAACTTCCTGTGTATCAGTTTTAGCTCATCGCCTGTTGTCCTATGGCTTAGCGCCACCAAGAAGAGCCTGGCTCCATTCTCTTGGCACCCTCTCTTTGGAGACTTACAGACATTGATGAGGTCCCCTCTCTGTCATCTCTTCTTGGGCATGAACAAGCCCAGCTTCCTCAGCCTTTCCTTGGAAGAGAGATGCTCCAGGCCCTTAATGAAATTTGTACACCTCTTCTGGACCTGCTGCAGGAGCTCCACGTCCCTCTCGTACTCAGGAGCCCAGAACTGGACACAGCAGTCCAGATTTGGCCTCACCAGTGCTGAGCAGAGGGGCAGGATCACCTCACTCAATCTTCTGGCAATGCTCAAATGAAGACCTTTTTCTCTTTAAATCAGCAGAAGTCTGAGTATCTCAGACACGAAATACAACTAATTTGCTATTTTTAAATGAATACAATTTATTAAACTTAGTAAGTTACAAACACAGCATATACTGTGAAATAATTCATTGTTTTTCTTCCACAGAAAAGGACCAGGATGGACAAAAATTTTAATAGTGTCTGATTCATGAGACTTACAGGAGTGAAGATGATTAGTTACAAGTTTTTTAATTAACTCTCAGATCTTCTAATTAATAAAATCTTGAACAAAATATTCATTATGAAATGGTCAAAAAAGCAATCTCATTCGTGGACTATGTTAAGTAACATGTAGTAGGGCACTCACTTGTTTGTTTCAATCCAATCTTCATTTTATCCTCAGGAAAATAATAAAAAAAAAACAAAAAAACCACCCAAAAAAACCAAAACAAAACAAGAACCACCAAGCTCTTGGTCTCATCAAGTAATATATAAGATTTTAGGACTTTATGAAAAACTTAGTTTAAGCGTAAAACTGGAATAAATTTTTTTCTGATAGGGAACAGGGAGAATGAAGGTGTTAACAGAGGTGTGAGGAAGGAGAAACTATGAGAGTTAAAACTATCAGGGGGAGTTAAAATCCTAATTGCACTCACAGCTGAATATTATATAAATAAGTAATTTAATTTAAAAAACATAAGCATTGCTTAACTAAAAATGGTGTAGATCCAAAATATTTAATAAAACTTAAGTCTGCAACCTGATAATTAACTGTCTAAACCATGTCAGAATTTAAATATGGCAAAAGACTGAGCAGAACAAATACAATGGTACCCAGTCCATAAAAATACACAAGAATACTAAAGGAAAAACCTACTATGATTTTGAAACCACTCTACACCAAGAAACATAGAACATCTGGCCTTCAGGGAGCATAAATCCAATTAACAGTAATGGAGCATGCAAATTCATGCCAGCTGAGAATCTGACCCCAGCTTTGGTCAATGAATTAGAATTTTTTCCCTCATTTTTATTATTATATTTATGTCTGTATTTTAAACAGAAAATAACTGATATTTCTTCCATTAAAAAGTACTTTGTGGTTTGGCTGACTTCTCTGACAGTGATACATTGAGGACATTAATCTAGAGTTGGTTTTGTGGGTTTTTTCTTCCCAAGGTCCCCGTGATAAGCAACAGCAGGTTTCCTGCTAAATGTCCTAATGGTGAGCAATACAAGTCCATTTATAGTGGCTCAAAATAGATGAATGAGTTATCACTCAATACAGCCAGGAAATGCAGTACTATCCTACAAGTGGCATAGCTGACATATCTCCCTGCATTATAATGAATTACTGACACCACATAAAATTAATTGAAATATATACATTATTATAAAAATATCAAAGCATCCACAGGCACAGTTGAAATAAACAATTTATTGCGCCACAGATCCTTCAAAGTGAACAGCAATTCAAGAATTAAATAATTAACCATTAAACTGTGAGTCGTAGGGTATTAAAGAGCATATATGCCTTTCTTAATTTTACAGTACAGTGTGTATAGTCCCCATTAAAGTTAATGACAGAACACCCATTAACATAAACACTTGACAGTATTTCATGTACTGTATTTATAAAGTTTGGATCACATCTATCAACTCAGTGTAATGTGGACAACAACTGATGTGGAAATTTAAACCAAATTTCTATGACATTTTTAATAATTAATAGGATGTCCTCTGTCTGGCCAATAATCTGAACACTGCATCTCAAAATGTAATCATCAGGCCTTCTCTGCCTCTGTTAGGGCCTAATTAATTGTTGGATGGATACAAAATTTCCCTAGAAACTTTCCAGCAACTTCTCTGAGTCTGCATCATAAGCCATAATATCAGGAGTAGCAAGAGAAAAGAAAATTACCCTGCTAAGAACAATAAGATGAAAAAATATATTTTCTGACAAATATTTTTTGAAATTACTTTTTGCTGAGTTCCCAGATGTAGTAGCATAGCACAACTCTGTATACAAACCATTTAAAAGTATGGTATAAGTGTTTGCATTTCGGGGGGGCTTGTTCCTTGTGTGAATGGCACTTCATCTCACCAGGGTCTTAGACTGCAGTTTATTTGCACTTATTTACTGTAGTTGGGATACCTTGATAAGAAAATTGACTACTTCAAATTTCGTTTCCCTTTGTGAAGTGGAATGAGATCAAAACAAAGACAGAATCATGTAATCTTCCAAGTGTTCTTTGTGGGTAAAATAATAATATTAATAGGCTTCACAAATTGCTGAAAAATATATTCTTGTACATTTATATTGCATATATTATGTATATATAATTTTATATATATGCATGCACATACATATATGTATATATATAAATATTTAAAATATTATAATAATTCACAGAAGGCTATAGGGAGTGCAAACCAGAAAATTAAAAATAGTTGTGCCTCATGCTCTGTAATGCCTAAAATATGTGCAGTAGTTTGGAACTGCAATTTGCTGCTACTTTTTTTCATTCATTGGTTCTGGACATCTCTTCATATCAAGTATAATACCACTGATATGGTCTACAGTATCTCTTGGTCATAGCAGAAAATAAAATAATGTTATAAATAAAGAGGCAATCATGATTTTTGGTATATGGTTTTTATTTATAGTTATTAAGGTATTTTTCATATTGTAAATACTGTCAGATGAATTAATTTCAGAAATTAGCTTCTGTAATTTATCCTTTTGAATGCTTTTCTTTAAAATAACTTTTTGAAAAGCTTCTCTGGGACTAAAAAAAATATTTTCAATAGGCTATGCGAGAGAGAGTCTCACATTCTCATTAATGGTAATACAAAACTTTATGGAAAAAAATCTGCAACTGATCCATGAAATAATATATTTTCCAATTTTAAAAATAATAAGAAAAAATATTATCTATGAAAATTTTTAACTGTTAATACTGATCCTTTGGTTCAAAAAGTTTCAGGGATTAACAGCAGGTGATAAAAAGGTTCAAGGATTAACCCCAATTGGTCCGTGGAATATCAAAACAACATAATTTTAATATGCTATTTCATATGTCATCTTACCTGTATTTTTTTCCCTTAAATTGGAGATTCACATAAAGAAAGAAATTAGGATCACAAGAGATGACTAGATTAGTTGATCTAGTCTAATTTTCTGAATGTTTAAGCTTTGAGTTTTATCAGGTTACCCTCATTATGCATTTAGTTATGCAATCTAGTTGAATTGGGACACACTGGAGTCCCTGTGTGTACATTATGGCGGGACAGATGTCTCAGTATGTATTTAGACAATTCTTTATTCCCACAGTAGTTTATATCATTGTGATTTTGAAAGAGCAGCCAGGAGGAAAACATAATACAAGTGTCATAGGATGAGAACATTATTTGGTAAAGTGCAACAGCAAGTTGAGTAACTATTTCAAAAGGGTACTGTAAGTTTCCTGAGTCTGTTATTTCTAGAGCTGTGTGCACCTGGTAATTTAGAGTGATGAAGAGTTCAATACATCTTTGTCCCAGCTGATATTTATCTATCTATCTAGTGTGTGACTAGATCCCAGTGGAGTATATATAATAATTAGACCTACACTTTCCTTGATTCACTTATAGGTTAAAGGGCACAGTCTGAAACTCTGTTCTGTTAAAAACATATTAAATATGATATTAGTGGTCTAAAGCTATATACTTCCCTAGAGATTCCCACTTTTAATAACCTCCAGTATAATAGATAAGGCAGAGGGCAGTAATCATTACTGAAATGGATTTTCTGGCAGAGTTAGACATCACCTCCAGGAATCAATAATCATTTTAAGCTAACGTGGTGATTAAATGACCTTCCTTTTATTTTCCTTCATGTTGAGTTGGTTTTTATCTTGATTTAGAGCCACACAGCCAGAACAAAGATAAACAGAGGACTGGCAGCATTACAGAATCACAGCAAGCCCTATCCCTTATACAAGTAAAAGCATTTTAATGTAATTAATGCATTTGCTGCCCAATCTGTGACTTCTGAAGAATTACAATAAAAATTCTAGATGAAGAATATATTAATGGATTATACCAGAGGATAGTTCTTGTTTTAAAAATATTTTCACCTTTAGCTTGGCTGCAGCAGGTGCTATGTTTTATGTTTAATAATTTACTGTTGTGGAGTTTCCTTGATGATACCTGTGTTGAATGGTGTTCATTAATCCTTTCTTCTTCCACATCCTCCTGTTCTCTGTGAAGGAGTATTAGATGACTACATTTTTTTCTTTTCTCCCGAAGGAGGGAGATTGAGAAGCAGCTAACTTCAGCATGCTGTGGTTTTGATGAGCCACATCTAACCAGATAGGATTGTTGCAAAGTTGACTTTGAATCCTTGTGAGGTTTAGTTTCACTTCTTGAAATCCAAAGATCTTTGTTTTGGTTCTGTTTTGTTTGTTTTTTCATCTTCTGAAACGTACCCTGGTTTTCTGTGGTTTGTGGGATGTTTTGCTTTGGTTTTGGTTATTTCTTTGATTTAGTTTTCGGGTTTTTGTTTTTAATTTGTTTGTTTCAGATACAGGATGAGAAGGGGTTTTAATTCCAGATTAGAAGACTGCATGATGAATGTTCACAAAATAATGCACAGAACAGAAAAGCCTGGAAGAACACCCACAGAAAACATCACAAAAATGATTGTGTTGTCTGTACCAGTTTGAACAATTGGAGATGAACACATGAAAAAACCATATAATACAGTGCATAATCTGTAGGGACACTTGTGCTTGCAGAGTACATTGCACTCTCCACTCAAACAACTCTTTGAGGCTGACTTTTGAGCACCTTTTAAATCTTCATTGTCTGGTTTTGTTGGCTTTTTTCCCAAAGGTTTATCTGTAGAGCTAGGAAAGCACCTCTGAAACTGAGTTTAGATTTCACCAAAGAAGCAAAAGCAACCATTTAAACCCATTTAACCCATGTGGGTTTCATCTCTATCTTTTTTTAGAATAAAATGTGTGTGTATTTCAAGCATCTTTTCTGGGATCCTACAGGTCTGATCCAACAGCAAAGAGCAGAGCATTGTGCCCTTGGCAGGGAGTTGAACCCAACGAGGCAGCTGCAGCAAAAAGAGCACATGGCTCAGTGCCACTGCTCTCCCTTGTTCACTCATTCTCCAAACTCCCATTTACCCTTACAAACTCTTGCAACGCCTTTCAGTCCCTGACTTCACTGCTTTTCTCCTCTTACTGTGTCAGATATCATGAGATCTCCTTAAACTCCAGATAATGCTCTGAGGCAGAGGATTAAGACAAGATAGACATTTTCTGTCGCCCAAAGGTAGGAATTGGCAGTTTATCTTTGCCAGTAGAAGCTTCCTGTGGGGCAGGCTGATTAAACCAGATGAGAAACTAACTGTTACAGTGTTGGAGGGCTTTGGATCTGACGGACAGTAGATAGCTGTGAAGGCAGCAGCATAATGATTTCTTCCTTTCTTTTTTCTTTCACAGAAAAAATGTCGAAAGGATGAAGTGTGACAAGTTCTATTACATGCCAAGATTCATGAACCAGAAATCCTATATTTGCTGCAGATAATATGAAGTCCACTCCCTTCTTTACATAATTTTGGATATTCTTTTTAAATTAGTCCATATCAATACTGTATTCTGATGAAACACTCATGAAAGTAATTATTTAATTGCTATGAACAAATGAAATAATAATTACATGGCTTTGTGTTGCCTGATTTCCGACATCTAACCATTGAAGTTGCTCCCATAATCAATAAAGAAAAAACAACTACCACATTAGGGTGGGAAGAATTCACCAATGACCATAGAGCCAGTCCACTTTTAAGTGTAAAGCAGACAGTAAAGTTTTATGGAGTCAAAGTCAGGTGAGAAGAAGCTTCACATGTAGATCTCCATATACTCCATTCAGGACCTCTTGTTTGCGTGTCAAGAACATAAATCCTAATAGCTTCCTTTCAAATCCCATACTTAAAATCTTAACAGACTCCAAATGTTTTTATAGACCTGGAAATAATTATAAGGTCAGGATCCCTAACTGGAAAGTTATGAGAGCCATACATCTAAAATAGATCTTAAAAGTACAATATCCCAGTCTCAAAGATTTCGATAGGTAAGGGTTCTTATGATTTCAAAGAAATAAATCTGTCCAATAAATTATACAGATATCTTAAATCACTAACTACTCTTAGTTTTCTTGTAATGAGATAAAGAGAGGAATGATGCAAGTATTTAATTTGATCCCACTCACACACATCTTTTGTACAAAATTATGAAAATAAACCAGTAGTCATTACTCCATTAAATGCATGGGTCACTATAATATCAAATGAATGCTGTTTTCCATTATTTAGATTTTGCAGTTTCAAGACCCTTGTGTCACTGTCTCATCCGTGCAGGAATTACTGCAGCCTCTAACAATACATTAGCCAAAGGAAATTACCTTTATTTAACAACATCCACTATTCCCTCAACAAAGTTCAGACAGGTCACTTCTGATCTCCATTATTATTCCCAGCTTCCCAGCTCTGCCCACTGCTTCACAGCACAGTGTAGGATAAGCGCTGCTTGTCTAGCTCAAGTGCACCACTTGACTGTGCAATCCTTTTGGAAAAAAAAAAAAAAAGAAAGAAAGTGATTGATTTTGGGAAACAAATATTTTATCTGAAATGGAGCATGAGTTCATGCCTGGTGGAAACACCATCTAATTAGTAAAATAATTGAAAGTGTTTTGATACCAATAAGTCACAAATAATGTAACTGATTCTCAATTTTTTTTCATTACTTATTCCTTATTTGTATAATTATTTTTCATTTCTGAAAGTATTAATTTGTATGTGCTTTCTATAGTAACATTATAGTGCAAAACTTAATGGAATTAATGGAAAATGTGAAAATCATACTAAATTATTAATTATTAAATTGTTATGCTAAAATAACCTATTGTTTCATTTCTGCTAATACTACAAGAGTGGAATCTGACTGACATCAACAAAATACCTTTACATGCCTATGGAACCTAAAGGAGGCTATGTTTAGGGAAATGAGGTCAGATTTTTAACTTTTTGTCCCCCACAAAGAAGCAGAATTTGTGCTTCTCGCAGTAATTATGCAAATCAAGTCGCCTTTATGACAAGTCTACAAGTGATATGCATGTTCCCCGCTGTTTAAAATATTAACAATAAATAGAAAGGCAGTTCTGAAACTTAAAATTTTAACATGTTACATGAAATGATAAAATAGTCTGCAGAACCACCAATGTTTGCATTCACAGTCAAAAAATGGATATAGCCTCAATCTAAAAAGTACGTAGGAAGACTTGGAGAAATAAAGACCATTTGAGACCTACTAATGTTCTTAAGAAAAAATGTGGACATTGTTAATAACAAACCCAAGCATGTTTAGAGCACTAACACTTTACATGTGTCAATATTATTAAAACAAAAAAAAGAATAATAAAAAGAAACAATGCTATAAGACACCTTAATTTAGTTGATACTCAAATAAAACCTATCAAGTGTACATATAGCTGTTATCACAGTATTTAACTACAAATTACAAGAATTTACATTGAATTAAACCAAAAAGAGATTTAAATATTAAGTAACATAATGTTCTTAAATAAAAATGATTAAAGAAATTTGTAGATATGTATCCCTTATTACTAAAGCATAAAAAAATATTTTCTAATTGGAGGAAAGTAATTAATCTTATCTCAGTGTGAGCAGAATATTTATTATAAAGGTTATTTAATTTGTGGGTTTCTTACAGTTTTCAGAATGCTTTTATTTTTACTATAAAAGTAACTATAGAGGATTTTTTTTCTTCTATCCCTTTTAAAAAAGTCTGCTTTTTTTCTATTTTCTTTCATTTCTCAGAGCACAAATCCTCAATATTCACCACACATTACACGACAGCTATTTAGAGGACTAATATAGTCATTAGTAATTTTGAAGAAGTTTAATGTGTGGATTTGATGGGGATACATATAAACACAGTGGCAGAAGTTGAAAATGGCTTTGTATAAGTATGCTATGCATTAGTGGATAACTGATTTCAGCTGAACTACAGTGGAGAGCCTATCTTCAAGCGTATGCCATAAATGCAGTGCCAAAAGGTAGGAAGAAATGTGTCTGGCAACAAGAGAGCAGCTCTATTAGGCACTTATCCAAAGCTTCTCAGCCTCCAAGAGAGGAGACAGACATTAGCAACCGAAACACTATACCTGGTCATTGTGCTGTTCTAGATTTCTGCATTTAGGTGAACACCTGGGGGGCTAAAGTCAAAAGCATATTTCAGAAAGAACCATAAGGCTTAATTGTCAGCTTTGTTCCTTATTCTGCTGCCATATGATGAATACAGACAATGAAAACACCTTTTCGATGCCATTCCACAGTTCCTGATCCAATCTTATTGCAGTTCCAGAGCAAGGACTGTTCTGAAGTGAAATTTAATGGTGATAAAATGTTGACTGAGGCTTCCACAGAGTTTGAAGCTAGCTCTTAGGGGAAAAAAAAAAGTTATTTTAAAGTATGCATAGAACACCCATAGAATTTCCTTGCAAAACTGAATTAAACAAGATGATGCAAGCCTCTGAGGAAGCTCAACCTATAGCTGCTGATCACTTTTGTTTCTATAATATGTAGATTAAAAAAAAGTCTCTAAAACTCTCAAATTGGCTGAAAATTTGAAAGGGGCAATTTTTCTAATTCCAATGTTTAAGGCTTTATTTGATTTGGATGTAGTTTAATCATAATATCCAAAGAGAAAGTGTTGTCAGCATAGTAAAAATTAAGTTTTATTAATCTTAAAATCAGAAGCAGCATTAATAATTTATGTCAGAATTATCATTTTTTGCCAGATTCAGTTGCAGTGTGTATGTCACTCCTTGACTAATATTAATTAATTAATTAAAACTTATATCAATTAATAAAACCTAATATCAATTAATTAATCAATAAAACATTTATTAAAATAAAATAATTAAACATATATCTGAATACAACAACATTTTTATGGTAGTTACAGAGAAGTATGAATACAGAGACATAAGAGGGGACCCTCTGAAGTATCATTATATTATACTCTTGCAGAAATTGTGTTCAAGATTCTCTGGTCACGCAACCTGATTTATCAAAAAAATACTTTACAGACCCTCTCAATCTCCTCTTTGCAGCTAGCACCTCAATTTCTGTCAGGCTTGTACACAAATCCTGACACCATTTAGTTCCTCACAACCAAATTCATTAGAGTGTTAGGAACTGCTGACATGCACAGAGTGCCAGATACGTAACTTCGACCCTTACTGTTTTCTTTCTAGAATGCTTTGGGCCATCCCTCTCCTCTTCATACCTCTTCTACATCTGCAAAAGCAACATAAACAGCCTCTTAGTAGCCTGCAAAGAATGGCAAATCCCCCTGATTCTCATCCTTCCCGTTCACACGACATTCTCCCACCAGCAACCTGCCCTCATCAGCTGTTTGCTCTAATACGTTAGAAAGAAATGTGAAACAGAAGGTGGGCAGGGCAAACATTTGCAGGAAAATAATGCTGTCAGCTGTCTCTGCAAGATTCAATAGAGCTTTTTTTTCTGAGAGCAGCAGAGGCTTGAAAATTCATTCTGTTCTCTGCTGTCAGTTGGAAATGGTGCCATCAAAGCTTTTGTTATGGTGGTGACAATTTCTGAGTCGTCTGTGTTGACACAACCCTCACACTGTCCTTGGCTAGGTGAGTCTTGCTCTCAGCTCTGATGGAAGTTCCAAACCATTTATTTCTTTCTATGAATGACAAAAAGCTGCAGCTTGCTTAAAGCCAGTGGTGAGCTTAGAAAAGTCAGAAATTATTTTACTGTCAAGATATGAGTGAGGCACAAAATGTATCTGTGCTCACTATTAAACCAGATAAGCTAGAGTTAGGATAACCCCTAAGAAATGTAATCTAACTGTCTCTTTCTCAGCTGTGTTGTTGGTTGGGTATGGGGATTTTTTCTTCTTAGAGATGAATATTCATCATAACTAAATTTTTTTACACACAAACACAAACATACCAGTTCTGTCAAAAGTTTTGAAGAGAAAGCTTTTTCCTAAGGCAGCTGGTTAGTGGGTGTGAGTCATGGACAGCATACAGAGAGAAATACTAGGGTGTTATGATGATATTCTGTTGGAAAGTAAGTGAAAGAAGTTCAGGTTTGGCTTTGTTTTCCCTCTCAGTGACAGGTGACTGTTTTACCCCCAAGCCACTGTGATGTGGGTATTGCTCACGTTGGGCCTATTCATTTTGTGTAAATAGACATCCAATAGTAGAGAGAAATGGACAATTATCTTCATTATTGACGCTTTTACTGTCAGATGGTAGTCACTATTAAGGCCCTAACTACAGGTATTGAAAATTCTACAAACAAAATGAATGAAATCATGGAGGGAAAAAAAATCTAAGAGGCTTGCAAGGTATCTCAGTCAGCCACATTTAAGAACATATGTTTCTGCAGCATATTGATACTAAAAAATTCCAATTCCTTCAGTGTGTGTACTGCATATGTACATATACTTCTTTGTAGTGTTTGGCTGCTAAAAAGTGTAGAGAATTCGAATTCTACTGTAGGAAAAAAAAATAAAGATAAATAAACTGCCTTAATTAACACCTTTTGTGCAAGATCTGCCAACCTGCTGTGCATAGGCAGTTAATAAAAAAAGGCAGGCAACTGAAGGAATAGTCCATGCTCATTTATCCATCTAAGCTGTGACAAACCAAGAGTAGCTGGCATTGGGCTTTAACAGAATAGCATCTTAATTGCTTATCAGGATAAGAAAGGTAATGGCTAACAACTACCAGTGAGAATTCAATCTGTTCCCTTGGGAATCTGCCTATTTCCCTTGGCTGCATTTTTTATTTTTAACATCATTGATATATTTTTATAAGGTTAGCAGGTTGCAGTTAGAAAACGGTCGAATTCAATTTATTTTTGTTTTCATGAAAAACTTTATCCTCTGAGAATTCATTTCACAGGATTTCTCCTCTTTTTTTTCCAGTAACTGGCAGCAGGGATGCTTGGTTGAATGACCTTTTTTATTTAACTGGGTTGAGAGTATACTCATATACAAGAAAGAGGGTTTGTTTCATTTTTCCTGCTATGGTTCTACTGAGAAGTTTAAATTCACTAGCTGCATTAATCTTTGTTTTGAAATTTTAATTATGTTTGCTGTAGCAATCTGTCTCCTCACCTTGGTTGGGCTACATATTTACAGAGGCCATAGCTTCTAACTCAGCCAAAATACCTTTTGAAATCAATCAGTTTTGCTTGAATGAGTAGCACTAAGAAAAGACATTTAAGATTTAAATGTAGTCAGCACATTCTAAATATTGGAGTTATGACACTTTGTTGTAAACTGATATATATCCTAAGCTTTTAAATAAATGTTTCCAGTGTAATCAGAGCAGTTTCATTATACCACAATCCCTATTATGCCAAGTCACAACTTCATGCACCAGTGTTGTCATGTGCAATTTTTTCAACTAGATGTCAAAGCACCTGGATCTTTAAGAGGCCAGTGAAATCTACTAGTATGGAAAATCTCTTCATAATAACACCACTTTTTAAGCTCATTTCTGATGAAAATAGCCATGCCATGGTTACTTTTGAGAGGAGCTGGAGATGATCCTAACTCTTTGCTTTCTTTAAAAGTTGACTATTTCCCCTTTTTTGAAGATCAATACTTGGAAGAAGATTTTTTAAAATTTATTTTATTAATTTATTTCATTTATTTGTTTTTCTCATCTGACAGGTGTTCATACCAGGGGTAAGCATGTGTGTTGGGGTGTGAGGGGGATTAAGGTGTCTGACCGCTAGAATCTAATGCAGCTTCATTAGATAGATGGGAATTTCATCTATCAGTGAGGTAAAATATCTTCGGTTGTCTAAAAGCACACAGGACCACTATGTTCAGGCAGGAAAATCTTTTACACAGTGCATTCTTTTGGCTTCTAATTCATAGAGTGTGTAGTTTAATAATCTAGCTGATCACTTGGTGAAATTTTCTTGCAGTGTTTCCTGCTTTCAGGCCAGCGCTCCCAACACCTCACTTTTGTAGGGAGGTAGCATTAGCCATGTAGGTCCCAGAGAAGGCTTGTATTTAAAAAAAATCCCAATATTTTGTCCTAAATCTGCCAGTCCCACTCAGAAACGTAATCTCGCTATATATTGGATCTTTATCATTTGTGTTCTGGTTCAAAACATGATGTGCTAGCAAATCTTGTGAAGAGCCAGCTTTGTGAGTCTATAACAATAGAACAGTTTTAAGCAGTTTGTTCTGGATCATTTAGCAGAACACTCATCAGCTTCCTAACACTTTTGCCCGTCTAAGAGGGTTTTGCCTATCATCTCTAAAGCTCATCTTCAGCTGGTATATTATATGAAGGAAAAGACTACATGTGCTGATTGCCTGTCATTCTCTTTAGGGCTGTCAGTTTTTCTTAAGCCCAGTTTTATGATGCAGCTGAAAAGGCCTGATTCTGCCAAATAATTTAGTATCCACTTCAATGTCATGTGCTGGCCAATGCAGCCTTTTCTGAAGTTCTGATATGGTTTTCATATCAGATAGACAAATACCCTTAAAATTTTGTATCTGGTCTTTCGTACTATTCTCATGCATTCCAAAATTTTTGGAAAAGGTGATTTTAAAAAGATGTTTCTGAGGATCAGGTTGTTGTTAAATTAATATAATGTCCTGATTCTATAAAAGGTTCAAGGAAAACGTAGGGACTTTAAATTTTATGAGACATCTATTCAGGAAATACGTTTTATCATATATGTCTTATTGAACATCTTGAAAGTGTTGCTGATAGAAAGACATGTAAATTGGAAAGTATTCACAAGTTAAAAAATGAAACTATGGCAGTGCCTATGAAGGTTGATAAGGTACTGAAGAGCAGCTCAGTGCAGCTACAGTTTGATCCATAAAAAAACTAAAATGAGAGAGAAAAATCTTGAACACTGTGAGTTCAGAAAAAAACAGCAGAAAACAAGAAAGGACATAAATGTACTGGTTGCTGAACTAATTTTAGTTCCTACTCTGAATGCTGGCATCTAGAACATGGATGAATGCTCAGCTGAATTTTGCCCTTTTTTTTTTACAGCCCGTATATATATCAGGTAGCTTAAACAGCAGGTATCTTTGGTGTGAACAAGGTAATAAGGAACACATTTTACTGTTTTAGTTTCCCAATTTAGTAACCCAATTTTTGGCTTTCTAATCAAGAGTTTCAACATTCACATCTTGTGGTGGGTTCAGTGCTGTCCAATCACTACAATCTCAATCTCTCGATCAAACTTTCCTGCTTTTGACTTTAAATTTCCTTTTTTTTTTTTTTTTTTTAAGGCTGAAGTTGAGAAGGCTGAGAAATATGAGACATTCTTTCTTGAGAAAAAAAGGATGTACATGCAATGAGACACCCTGACAAAATCTCGGAAGCCCATAAGCAGAGATGAATCTAGGAATATCAAGATTTATGTTTCCTGTTTTGCTCTAGGGGGTCAGTTTAAGAACAAAATGACAGCTTACATGGCAACATTTCCCTAAAAAGACATTGCCTAATCTTGTGAGAAAAGACATCTTGTAGCTCTTGTTGCTCCCTGATAAATTGTAGACACCCAGGTGAAAGCTGCAGCAGTCACAACAGTCCTAGAGGCTGCCGAATCAAATATTTTGTGGGAAAATTCTGCCCCAGCTGCAATTTCTTGACTTGGACTGAACAATCTTTGAAATCAGAAGCCAATCAGAAGTAGAGCTTTCATGTCTTTTGCTTTTCATTTGTCTACATTTTGATCCTATGTTAAATGTCAATCACAGTTCAAAATCTGACATTATAAAGCCAGCCTTTGCAGTTTTTGAGGAAGGCAAAGGAAGGGAGGCATAGGACTTATTTCTAGTTAAGAAACACTTGATTGCTTTTGTTTTTCAGTACTGGTGCTCTTCTGCTGTGTGTGTCATCCTTTGAATGATTTTTCTTCTTATGAAACATGTAGAAACAGTGACTGTAGCAGAGGAAAACAATTAATCCCAAACCATGGATGACATCTGGTCTTTACGCTTTCCAGTTCTGCATTTTAAAGGTTGTCTTAGTAATTTTTTGTTATTTGTGTTTGCATTTTCCTGTTATAGAATCTCCAGTTGAATTTATTTGAACTTGTGCAGTTCGGCTAGATTGTCCTACATGTTTCTCCAGATCGTGATAATATATTCTGGGTCTGTGAGCTGGGGTTTTTCATGACTGATCTTCTAGAGATTTCTTGAAATAATCTATTTTGGCTAGCACTGCAAAGAGTGCTATTTTAATTCTTTTAGCCTGACTTTTTCTTTTCCTGACACAGTGACTTGTTTTAGTTATTCCGTGAATGTTTTCTGATCTGACTCCCATTTCATTTTGAGCATTCTCTCCTCGTTTCTGATGTTATCACCATTGCAAATGGTTTGAGTTTGATTTAACCCGTACACACACCTTTTCAGCATACCCCCCAAGACTTTTGGTTGGAGATGTATTTTCCTTTCTCTGTGTAGGATGCTGGTGTTTCTCAAGGACAGAGTAAAGCTGATGTGTTACACTAGCGCACAACATGAAATGCAGATACACAGCCAAGAGAAGGCAAGGAAGAAGCAAGCTTTATTTTGGTTTTCATATTACATAGAGTTTTGGGAACGACCATCGATTGGAAGGTGAAGTTACATCTTTTCTAACCACACTGGTCAATGACAAAGTCCATCAAACCTTTCTCCTCCCAGGAGAAAGAATGAAAAACAAAAAGACAGTTAGAAAAACATGTGCATGTTTACAAAAAACAGCGTGAGAAACTCCATCACAAGAATGGAGAACAAGAAAAGAAAAACATCAGAAGGCTGAAAATCAGAGTGACATCGATGAATTCACCATAATTTCAGAGACTTCCTGAGCAGTTTCAGCAATACCAGACTCCTCCGGTCAGGCACTGACCTTAACTGAATTTAGGGATTCCTGGGTTTTTCTTTTCTTTGTGCAGGGCTGGTTTCAGGCTTCTCAGCAAGGCAGAACAGACAGTGACTGTCCCAGGTGACTGTCCTCAGCAAGTAGCTATATTGCCCAACTGACTGGGGGCTATCTAGGGGCTGTGCCCACTCTCTTGTCCCATTCAAGAAACTTGCCTGTCTCCTCTTTAAAAGAAATGCTATAGCCAGTTCAACCAAGAAAAAATTGAGACAGAGTATGGCCAATTGACAGTTTATTCTTCTCTTTAATTAAACCAATTAAATCCCCTCCACACCAAGGAGCAGCAGTCAGCATGGGGTTCAGAGAAGAGCCAGGCCTAGATAGACTCCTGTTGCTGGGATTATGGGAGCGTGCACCGTTCCAGGAAGCATCAACTCTGGAGGACCAACTCCATCCCTTGAAATTCCTGCAGAATCCTGCTTGAAATGGCTCACTCCTTCTATTCCTCTTTCAAAGCCGTGATTTTGCTGTGATCCAATCATCCTGCTCCCTCAGACAGCAGTTCATCCACCTGTATTATACCTATCTCTGTTTATTATTAGTAGCATTAGTATTAGTATTAATGTTATTTTTTTGTCATATGTGAACAATCAGGAGCACAGCGAAGATCAAGGAACCCTTTTGCTATAGACATTGAACATATTTAGGCAGCAAGAATCCACCAGAGAGTTTATAACAATATAGGAAGCTTGGGACAAGAGGTAGGTACAGACTTAGAGCCTTAGAGAGCAATGATCTGGGAGGCTCTCTGCCTACCAGAAAGCTAAGCATGGCTTTGTCTATTTATTTAATCCATGGGGTTTTTCTCCACTTATTTATTATGTGGAAAGTGTGTTGATGTTCCCATCAGAATATGGCTCTGTCCATCCTAGCTGTGTCTCCTGCCCTGGTGTAAGGAGGCATGGCATGGCTGCATTTGTCTCTGACAAATACGAGTTGGTGTTGTCTTGGGAAAAGGAGCTTGTCTTCATTGTAACTCTCCATGCTAGACAAAACACTTAAGCTTGGACCTGCTTTACATCAGCAGTTTCATATGAACAGAAAAATTAGCTAGAACTGTGCATTCCCAAACAAAAAATATCTTGAGAGTTCCGTTTTCCCCACTATAACTTTTCTTTGGTGAGTTTCTCACACAACCAAAGGATAAAGACAAATACAATCCTGCTAAACATTGGTAGTGAGCTCCTCAAGAAGCAATGCACTTACCTGTGAATTTGGAATTACTATGATTAAAGCCACTTGATTTCAGAAGAACATGGAAGAATAACTATTTTTGAAGTAGACCAAAAGGTTCTTAGCATTAAAAAACATAGGGGCTAAGTTCAGTTCTACCATAGCCTATTTTAACTAAGTTAAAAAAAAAAAAAAAGTGAATTAAACATGGAATTAAGTACTCAGGTAGAATTTATATGTCATTAGCCTCAGATTAAATTCTATTACCGAGAAAATAAAGCTTCCAGGGAACGCAGTAGATTTTTAAAGGGGAAATGGAGGGCAAATAATATTTCCATAATTAAAGTCTTAAATCAGGTTAGAAAGACTGATCCAAATAAAATTATCTACACATCGCAATATGAATCAAAAGTTGCAGAAAACACCATTCAATTTAGTTACTAATTATAAGTGATTATTCCTTGAGCGATGGCGCTGAATTCTGAAGTTAGATTAGAGGTAGAATATTTTAGGCTTGATGTTATGGCTGGCTGACAGATTTTCTCTTGCTGAATGTGGTAGCACCGCTACTGTGTTTAGTGCAGGGGCTGGAACTTCTGCCTGCTCGTTTTAAAAGAAGTTAGTAGGAGAAGCAAGGCATTTTCTCTGAGTGATCCTTCACAGGGAAAGCCATTCTCTACTCCCTCTCATGATTCACTGAAGGCAGACTCGTTAACCTTTCTTAGAGTTTATTAAGGAGCTGGCTTTTATTTCTCTGGCTTATGATGAAAGGGGTAGGAAGGAATGTCTGTTGGTTACATACAAGACATCTTATTTGTCATTGCTAATATTCCCTTTATCTTGACTGAAGGAATTTTATTCCATCTTCTTTCATATTTCTCTAGAATAAGGAAACAACTGGAACAACACCATCAAAGAAATTTGGATAAACTAAAAACAGTTTATGAGATTTATAGAGTAGTACCTAAGAGAAAATACTAAATTTTCAAATTAGAATATGAAAGTATGAACAGTTCCACTACTTTCAAAGGCTTTTGTGTAAAGAGGAGAAATATACATATATATATATATATATATACACACACACATGTCTGTGTGGACACATACATACACACAATGTATGTATCTCAAATACACAAATGACTGCAGAACCTTCTATTTTTAGATTCTGAAAATGTATCTTAAGTGTTTTGTGCTATTTGTCTCCAAAACAGTTCTGGGATAGGGTCAATGCACCAGAAAATTGGTTTCTAGGTTTCAAATACAAAGTAGCTGCTCTTCATAATTTTAACACTGAAATAACCAAAACAACAAAACAAAACATACCAAAAGCAACAACAACAATAAACACCAAAATACTTATTTTTTCCTCATGAAATAATTCAAGTTGTTCCAAATGTTAAATTAAAGCTGAGACAGAATTTTTGATAAATAAGAAATTTTAACCTCTCCCCTAAAAATACAGAATAAAATATTTTGCAGGGTAGGAGAAAAGTACATCTATAAATTTTTGGTCAAACTGAGATCTAACATGACATAAAAATGGAAAATATGAATATTGGAACACTGAAATATTTTACTAATGAGAAACTATTTATGTTTCATTTTTAAATGACATTTTTATTAGTAAATTAATTTTCATAACCCAAATTTTTTGCCAGTATTGCATTACATTGTTAGGCATATTTTCTATGAGACATTGAGCAACACACAGTGAAAAATTGCAGTTGTTACTATGTTGGATAGTCCTGTTCTCAGAGATAAGGTATTTGACAGCTCCAAAAGGCAAAGATCAACATAAAATGCTGTTTCAGAAAAGTTTGATGTCAACCTACTAATCATAAATTTGAGCTTATTTTCCATTTTGCAGAATGTTAATAAATGCTAAGTAGCTGGTCTGAAATTCCAACCATTGTTTCTGAAGGCACATTCATAGACCTCTTTATTTTTATTTTGGAGAAAGCACAAAACCCAACAGTTTTAGGTTTAATCTCACTTAGAATTTGTCTCTCAAAATGAACCATAAAGCTATGCTCTATTTCCTGCATTTAAAGCCCTACTGAGATTAAAGTTTCACTCCACAATTTGTTACCAGTGGTGATTATTGAACTTTTAGTCAGTAGCTTCTCTTAGGCAGGAAACAATTAGCTTTCATACAAGAACAGAATTTTAAGTAAGAAACTTTAGTATTTCTCTTGAAATTCTGGCTTAAAAATTAGATATTAATTTGGATTCAGCATTAAGCATTCAAATTATTGTATTGATTGACTTGACCAAATTATCTAATTAGGTCTTATACCCAGGAAGATAGCAAACTTCTTAAAATTTATAAAGATTAATCACGTTTTATAATTAATATAATGTTTTAATTTTAATTTTATATTGAGTCTGCTGTGATAAATTAGATTTTGATATGATTTTGATCTGACAGTCCTAGTGAAGCTTAGCTTTGAGGTGGTATATTTGAAAGAAAGTTAATAGGAAATAAAATAAAAAATTCTATATACTTCTTACAATGAGCAGCATGGGTCCATAGCTGTGCAGGAACTGGGTGGATACCAGGTGGCCACCTTAAAAGGCTAATCTATTTTCCCTAATTAGTCCTTAGTTCTCACACATCTACCTCCTGTAAAGCAACAGGGTGCAGCAGAATGGTCACAAGCACATGTTGAATCGGAATTAGTTCTGTCACTTGCTGCTCTCAGGCATGTTAACAATTCACTTCTTGTTTACGGGTCTGTGTTCATCTACTGGGGCATCCTGACAGCAGCTGCTGATCCTCTCTAATCTGTATTTTAAATCACTCTCATTCTTAACTCCTCCAGTTGAAGGCAAATCTCCCACAGACTTTTTGGTTTTGTTTTCTTTTTTTTGGTGGTGGTGGATTTTTACCTGGCTTGAAGAGGTTCATGAGACACTGCTATCAAAAGTGCCCACTAAAAAGCATGATGAATGTTCTCAACACTATTGATAGTACAGTCATCACCGCATATAGGTATAAATTTCCTATCCAACCAAATCCCAAAAATTCTTTGTAATCCAAGCAGATTGATACTGTTGTTCAGACGTGACTTTAGCACTAGATTCCCGTTATAAATTGTCACTCTTAAGTCCTGAAGGCATCTGTCCTGAACTGTTTTGACCTTTGATACATTTTAAGGTTTTAGATTTAATAGAGGTTACAAACCATCTGAGGAAGTGGAGACTGTGGGAAGTTTAATCAGCCCCTTGATAGTCCTGCAACAGGAACAACTTCCCAAGTACCTCTCTCTGGCACTTCCCCAACCTTAGCATTTAGACCTTTCATGAGCTCTTGATTCACTTTTAACTCCTTGAGTGTTGAACTATGAAGTGCTTCTTTTTTTTTTTTTTTTCCAAGTGCACTGATTTAACCTTTTGGCAGCCCACTCTTTAACTGCATGTGGAGGATTTCACTAACTCTATGTTTCCATTCAAACTGGCATCTTCCTTGACATCTGACATGACTGCCCGGATTTCAGATACTTAATTGCCCAAATGCTCAGCAGGGATGAACAGGAATTACCCCTTAGATTTCAGTGGAATGATATGAATTTAGACCAGCGGACAAAGATGGAATGATACGGACATTTTGAAATTTAAGATTTTGTATGCCTTGTATGTTGCTTTTTCAGATGAACCCATTCTACATGCACTCTTACCAAACTCATATATTATTTTTAGTTCAATGCAGTCCTAATAAATAATAAAATTGAGACATTTTTTCCCCTTCAGTCAGCACCAGCCTTTACTGTTTTGGATGACCTCAAAAACTAATTCTGTCCTTTTTTTTACACATAACATATTTACACCCTAATGGCTTCATCATCTGATATAGGGCAGCCAAAGGATTTTAGTGAGATGATACTCTGGGATGTTCTCCAATTTTGACTGATTCTCAGTGGAATTTTTTCAAGGGCACAGTCAGTTCCCAAAGGAAATCAAAGAGACTTTGCTATTTAACTTCCTCTTTAGTCTTTGAAAGTCTTTTTCTAAATCAAGGTTTTAGAAAGAAATTATATTTCTAAGCTTTTACCTTGACCAATAATATTTGCATAGCCTTCAGATGAAAGTTACATAAAGGAGAAGACCAACCAGGCTTCATAACTTTATCAAATAGTGAAGATAAGAAACCACGACACTTTTAGATAAGAAATCAAGACACATTTTTGATACTTTTGAAAACTTTGGTTTCACCAGGTGAGCTCCAAGCAGGTCTCTAATCATTACAGTATCAGAAGCATTGCTTAGCACATCAGATGTAACAGAAACATTTCTCACTTGCCTGTACAATATGCTCAATGGTTTCAGATCCTCTGCTGAATATTGTGTCGATTCTCACTAGGTGTTCTTGCTTTGTGAATCCTCTCATACAGATTTTCATTAAGTCTGTCAAATACTTAGTTGACTGACACTGAACTAAAGCTTTCTTTCCTCTTTCTTGCCCGTAACTGTCCTGCTAATTAGATTTGTTAATGAAGGTGTAATATGGGTGCAGAGATGGAATTTTTTATGAATTTTTGGAACCTGTGATAATAACATTCTACTAGCAATTTTGGATTCATGGTAAAGTGACAAGAATTATATTGCAGAGTCTAATTATGGTGATTCCCTAGACTGGGAAATATAATTAGAATGTACCAGTCATCATCTCAGATCACTCATTAGCAGTGACAAAAAATTTAAATAAAGCTTTCCATATACACTGAAAAATTGGACATTGTAATTATGGAAGCCTTTTAATTCAGACTTAGCAGATTTTGTAAAATGTAGAGAAATAAACCAAATGACCAAAATAAACTGCTAGAGGCCTTCTCTGGCAAAAATTCAAGGTACATTTCTTAATGGACTGTAAGAAAACAGAAGACAAGTAAATAACTTTTATTCATACAGTAACCTGACATGCCACATGCACCACATGCTGCAGTAAGGCTGGGTGGCCGTTCCACACAGCAACTATAACACTGAGAATAAATATGGTCCAAGGATTTTTAAGTAACAGAATTCTTCTCTTATCCCAGCACAGCCTTTTTAGGCTAAGCAAGAGTCACCTGTTGGCTGTAGAGCCTCTGCTCTTTGAACCTACATTTAGACCTGGTGAATCTCCATTCCATTTTGCCAGTGCATTAGTAAGAGATGGTCTGGTGCAACTAAAGTGTTTGCAACAGACTAAAAGCATCCTGGATTTGCCCTGTCTCATGTATAGCATTTTCTTCTTTTTTTTTTTTTTCCTGTTTTCCTGTTTAACCACAGAACTTTTAATTTGTGGTGAAGTATGTCTGATAATAGTGGCCAGGACAGGATCCCTACTGGCCACCACTAACATTTAAAGCTGAACATTTTTACTAAGAATCTCTCTTAAAGCTCTACACATAAACACCAATATCCTTTTGGCCAACAGAGGAGGAGAACTTTAAAAGGAATATTAAGGGACAGTAGCCTGTCCCTTCAAATAAACTTCCCTACACCTGCCTAATTCAGACCTGAATTTGTGGAATTACATCTGGATCCCAGCATGTCTGCTTGCAGAGCAAAATCAGAATATGTGACCTAGAAATGGCTGTAATCATCTCCCCTGGGTTTTTAAACATTGATAAACAAAGATTGATATGAGCTGTAAATGGAAGTGTATATATCTAAATATTGGAAGAAAAATCAAAACAAGGGTTAAGACAGTGGCATGTAATGTTAACAAAAACCACTGTTCCAGCAATAAATTTGAAAAATGTGTTGTTTCTACCAAAGCTGGAAAGCCTGCAGTCTATAAGGCCAGAGCACAGGGAACTTGTTGGCAGAAGGATCTGTTTGTACTGTGACAACAGGAGGTTGAAAACAAAGCTAGAGCACATCACACACACCATTATTTCTTCTGTTTGACCAAAAGGAAAACAGGCTGGAACCATAAAGATTTGTGTGTTCCAACCAGAGAAAAAGCGACAATGACTGGCAACCTTGACTAATATTTATGGAGTCTCAGATAAGCTAAATTCTAATGCAAAAGAATCACTTAAGTAACTGCTGGCATCTAAAACGTATAAAAAGACTAACAGAAAAACTAGTTTCAATTACAGATTACTAGTCAAAAATACCATAAGAGATGTGATGTGGGCTCAGAAGCTGGCTCAACTGCTAGATTGAATCCCTAGCTTGCAAAAATGGGAGTGTGTTGATATGAGTAACTGAAATCAGTTAGAAACTTTTCAAAATAAATGTCACCTTCTTCCATAAATTCTTACAATTAGTTTTGTTACACTGCTTCCTACACTGACTTCCAGAAAGCAGAAATGAAAATCAAAATCTGGTCCATGATCTCATCAGTGACATTTTAAAACTGTATTTTGTGCAAGATTCTGTAAAATATCAAATAAATTAGTGGTATTGTCTCTGAGTTCTGTATTCAGCTTTGAGATTTATATATATTTAATCCCTAAGTGACTTTCAGGGACTCCTTCATTTATTACAGTATTTTCTTACTTTTCATAAAAGAGAAAATATTAAATGCAAAATATAAAAGTAAAATCTTAGCAGGAAACTAGAAGCCCTATCAATTCCACTTTTTTGAAAAATTGGCAAAAACCAGTGTGCAATTTCAGATAATTACATGTAATCCTTAGTAATCCTCCGCAGACAGCGTGAACTGGCAGTCATTAGTATGCTTTGAGCCTATTATTTTGCATACACACCAGGATATGCAGGATGTTAGTGTCCTTGCTGACTCCCCAACTAAAACGTGGGAAAAAAAGATCAAATCATTTCCAAACTTCAGCTGAGAACTGGGAGAAAAAGAATAGTGAGTACCATGAAGCAACCACTTTTTTCTCGTCTCAAAGACTCAAGTAAAAATAAAATGCAGAAGTCTGTTTTGGGTAATCTTTTTTTTTAATTTCAAATCCAATGGGTAATTGAGTACTTGCTGTTTTGACAGCTCTGAAAGAAATAAATTCAGCCCAATATACTGGATTCAGTTTAGGGATTAGGGCTTTTTTTCACCTTTCTTGAAAATCAAAAAAATGTTCAAAATCAAGAGAGGGGTATTGTCTCAAGTCCACACTTTTAAAAAGAAATTTTGAAGGTATTACTATACCATTCAGCATTAATTTCTTCATGCCTGTTATCAGAAACCTTGTGATTCAGGCACTCATCTGAGAAGAGGAGGTAGGTGGCTACCAGGTTCTGAATTAATAAGCATTCAATTAATACGAATCAAAACAGCTTCACACTCCAGGCTGCTCTATAACTTCCTGACTAAGACATTTTGCTGTGAGAGGGAAAATTTCTGTCTAAGCTTGTGTTCTGAGCTAGGAAGAGACAGAACTCTACAGCAGCCTGTCCCTTCAAATAAACTTGCCTATACCTGTCTAATTCTGGCCTGAATTTGTGGAATTACACCTGAATGCAAACACATCTGTTTGCAGAGCAAAATCAGAATATGTCACCTAGAAATGGCTGTAACCATCTCCTCTGATTTCTTAAGCATTTCATTTATTGTTTTTCAGCTGGAAGTATATATTCAATCTGAATTTGTGAGTAGTTTCAGGTAGTAGAAAAAGTTTGGTAAGTTCTTTCTATACTAGGAAAAAAAAAAAGCCCTTTTTATCACAATTTGTTGCATAGTCAAGAAAGCCAAAATTTGCTAACACAAACTAAAATGTATTTTAATTGCTAAAATACTTGCAAATGCAGAGGCTTAATACTGCAGAAGTCTTTTCAGGTCAATCTTTTCATGAAGCCAACATCACTCTTGAAGGCATTGTGACCATTCTATTCTAACATATTAAACCTTGACAAATCCTTCCTTATCCTGTTAAGTAGTCAGAGTAGTGCTTTGGCATGATTTTGGCCTGATCAAACCAGTATTCTCCCAGATGTGGCTTGAAGTTTGTATTAAAGCAAAGAGAATTTCCAGTTCCTATTTTGAATGCAGATGCCATATTCTAAAGGGTAAGAAAGTTTAGTAATGGCTAATTAGCTATGGCTTATTTGTGTTAGTTGGCCTCACAGACAGAGTACGGGTCTTGACAGTGTTTAATTTACTGCTTCTGCTGTAGCTGTGTCCTGGGTTCTCAGAGCGTGCCTTTTCTTTTTTTTTTCTTTTTTTCTCTTTTATTTCTTTTTTCTCTTTTTTTTCTTTTTCTCTCTTTTTCTGCCTAGAGGAAAAAAATATATATCTTGGTGGGAAAGGAGAAATTTCGTCATTTGTATTGGATTCCCAGGAGTACAGTTGCTCCATCAGAGCAAGAGCAATTAAAATAAATTAAAACAAAAAGCGATTAAACCTCTCTGCAATTACGTAGAGCTGAAATCATCAGGAATGCACTGATTGTTCACAGAGTGTATCAGTAAGTGTTTAACACACTTGCCATATTTGTAGAGTGATGAACTGGCTGCACATGTATGTATTTAGCGTTTACGTGGTGCATGCAGAAAATTGTAAGTACAACAATCTAACATTGCACAGTTCACAGTACGTTCATTTATATTTCTCCTTGGGATTTTGGGGACAGGAAAAAAAAAAAAGAGAGACTTTTCCAAATTGACCTGAATATTTAGAATAATCATTTAAAATTTTGGTACTGACATCCAATTCATGGTGCAAAAGCTGTCCTTGACTTTACTGAGATCCAGATTTCTCTCCTTCTGTTACTGCAGCTATTACTGTGTAATCATGCTGAAGTGTGCCAAGTGCCTTAACTGCAGTAGGTCCAGGATTAGGATTAGTAGGACTGTGGAAAAGTGAAAGGAAATTGTGGAACACTTGGATTAGAAAAGTGTTCAGGCTATGCCACTGGACAAGTGGTGGAGACAGATGTAGTTTAGGAAAAAAGTATGTGGAGAGGAAGAAGGGAGACATCCCATCATTCAGAGTAGCTGCAGAGTAGCTCACTGTGGCAAAAGAAGGTGAAAAACAATTATGATCATTGGCATTTATCTTTACTTAAGGGATTCTTGAATAGGTTGACTAAAACACAGCAAGAAATAGAAGAGAGTCTTCCAACCTGCATATAATCAGTTAAGAAAATTGCACATTTTATGACAACCAAGCTGATACTCTAAAGAGTGGTTAATACTCATCATGAATAAAATATGAGTATGTATCCCAATACTGCATGGAATTACTTCAGTATATGAAAACACTTCTTAAGCCTTATTAAGTAACTTTTCAGTGAAATGTGTCTTAAAAAAGGTAGAATGTTAAGGGTGGTTTGATAGCAGTGCAAACATATTCAGCACTTGATACTTTGGCACATTTGAAATTAGTTCTCCTAACAAATTAAATTTTAAAACTCTTTAAAAGCCCTTTAAACCTATGTTAAACCAATCTGAGTAGAAGGTATTATTTAATATGATTGAGCTCGTAGTTTAAAGTACTTCAATACACTTTCATATATCATTTGCATCACTGAAAATATCTGATTATGGTACATCAGAAGTTTATAATATTAATTTCTTAAAGTACTTGTAATGTGTTGTAGTTCAATATTATTACACAGAATATTACAGGAATCAGACAGATATATATTCTATGATAATTCTAAAGTACTGTTTCTTATTTCAAAGCGTATTCACTGGCTTTGTCCATCATTCCTTGTATTATTGAGTGCTCTAGTGAAAGAAGCATTTTATCACTGGTAGGACTTACAGCTGTAAGTGAGTGGGTTTTTTACAACTGCAAGGAAGCTAGTTCCAAATTTGAGTTGATGTGTCTCTCCATAGATAGAAAAAATGCCTCTGTATGTATTGTTCAATTATGGGAAAATACTAGCATGGAGAAGCAAGTTTAACATTTATATAATATCATTTATCAGCACAAAAAAGGGAAAAAAAACCAAAACAAAACAAACCCTCTGGAAGTGGACTGTTATAGCTTAAGCAAAAGAAGGGTGACAAAGAGTGAAACAAAAGATGGAATGTCTTTGTACTTCGAGGAAGGAAAGTGATAAAATTAATTTTAAAAAATTTTTAACTAAAAATTGGACCATCTACAGCACACAAATAATTTGAGCTGTTAGAAATTTTTATTTTGATTTTTTTTTTGTAGTGATAATCTGAAAGTGCTGGAAAGTGAACTTTAATTGTCTGTTCTCAAATAACATATTGGCTCTGTCTAATTAAGCCAAACTGAATGTGCTCATAAAATCATGAATTTTTTGTCTCAAATCCCACTTTGTGTTACAACAATTAAGAAACACGTGCAGCAGTAAAGATGCTGCTTAAAAGGAAAACAGCACTAGATTAAACTACTAACCTTTGATTTCATGTTCCACACCTTTTAAATGCTAGATGATGTCATAAAAAACCACATTAATCTGACATTATCCTCCTATTGCCCACTAACCTGCTTTATGAAAGGCCTCTAGAATTTGCAACAACTGACCTTTCCTGCCAACTAGGCTTTCATAATATTTTAAGTATACTCTTTTAATATATTTTTATGTGCTGACCTACAGAAAAAGCAGTCATTCATTCATAGCAATAAAGGTATGTAGTCTTATTTGCATGATTCAGCTGTGTTGCGCCTTAGAAATTTAAGCCAATCTGACTGCACTTAGGCTTTCCTTTAAATTTTCACTCAGAAACAGAAGACACGTGGAGTGTGTCTGGTGCGCACACAATTTGTGTCTTATGAACTTGCTAATTAAATTATACTTCTGTTGACTTATTGTCCCTCACTGTGTTCTGACAAGGTAGAGCATTTTGTGTTGTTCCTATGCCTAACTTTAAAATTACTGGATCTACTTATTATGGACTACCAGTTGTAATCAACTGAGTCTGATGTTCAATAAGCAGTTAAAAATAATTAATCCACATTAGTCTGCATGCATATTATACCCATGTGGGATATTTCAGTAATGGACCTACTTATTTTAATTTCCAGTAAAATACTGGGTTTGTACTGCTGTAGGATTGACTTGACTTGTAATAACGGAAGTTCAAAACCATAGTTCTCCATCAACTCAAACTGAACTTAATTGCCTGTGTTCTCAGTTCTCAGTTCATTATCACCTTTAAAGTCCAGTAGTTCACAAACAGTAATTCTTGATTTATCGCAGCAAAACAAACAACGTAAATACAAACGAACGCAACCAGGCGAGAGGAAGGGAGGAGAAAGAAAAAAACGCAACTTCCCCCAAGTAAAACACCAAAACACATCCCAAAGTATCTACATGTAGTCTGGTTCTTGTAACATCTCGGACCGCATTTTCCTCTTCCCGGGACACGGCTGCCTGTGGGAGGTTGTCTACTCCCACCTAGTGGGAAGCGTGTTCAATGACCCGGCCAGAAGGCTCTGCCAAAACCCAGCGACAAAACTGACACAGCGATTGACGCTGTTACGAGTGAATAACTAATTACAGCATCTGCAGGGATGAAATAACTGAGACCCACGAGTTCTGCCGATAGCTGTGCTCTAAAGTGGGCTTTGGTGGTAGCGAGAACATTTCTGCACACTGTAGATTGGTGTTTCAGCTTTGTGAAACTCAAAGCCTCATGCAGGCTTTCTCCCGAAAGTATCTCACTTCTGCTTATACCCATACATATTTTTCACAAGCTGTGTGATTAAAGGAGAATGACAGAAAAAAAAAAAAAAAAAAACTATAAATAATACCCTTCAAGAATTCTTTGCTTCTTTCTTTCATCAAAATTCAGACCAGAATAGCAGAATCTACCTTATCTCAGTGATTACCTTTCATTTGGTCTGGTGAATGAAACGAAAAATCTGCAGCACAAATTAGCCAGGGTTTAAAAAGAGCCTTGCCTATTAAAGTGAGTGCAATCTGCATTGTAGAATCATAATCAGGAAACTGTGGAGATGTGGAACCCTTTGAATTCCTGTATTTTATCTCCTCAAGCTGAAGGTGAGTTCACTTTGAATACACAGGGTAAAACATGCTTTCAAGGAACTGAGCAGTTCTTATTCTCTTTGAAATAATAATAAGGAGAGAAATGGAGGTGATGTTTGCTGGTTCCACATTGCCTTGAGAACACTTGTCGAGCAAGTAAGACTCAGATTTAGTTTTCTCTTTGTTCACTGTGTGTTTTAAATTCATTTGACAAGGTCACTTGTTCCCTTTCTGGATTTCTGAATCAAGTATTCCTGACTGCAGAGCAGCACTGCTTCAAAAGTAAGAGTGACGAGGACATGGAACACACTGGAAACTCATGATCTTGGTATTAATGACTATGTCTAGTCTACTAAATTAGGCAGGACATGGGGCAGGACATGGGGTCTAATAGTGGGAATTTCTTATGCTGTTCTATCATCAGCCTGCATTCAGCATGGTTTTTGGCCCAGACCAGCCTGTATCAGACTGGCACGATCCCAGGTGTAGCCAGGTCAGGTTTTGTCACAGCTGAACAGCATGAATGGGACCCCTAAGAGAGTGTCACCAGAAGGACATGAGTTATGTCACACCACTTACCCTGGGGTAAGTGCACAGGACCCATGGGTCCTAGTGCATTCTATTTATTGGTTTAGAACAGAAAGAGGTCAGATCTTCCCAGATTCAGGGAGGTCAGATCTTCCCAGGTTAAGGAGAGCTGTACCAAGAACTGTGATGCCTGCAGTGTGCTCCTGCCACTGAACTATTTTCCTGAAAGGCAGAATTTTTACCTGCTTGTATTTTAAGGGAAAAGCATGACCTGTTCATATGAGCTGAAATGGAAGCTGAAAACCCTAAATCCCAGTTGCACAGAAGCAGCTACACAAGATCCCACAGAAAGGCACTTCAGATGCACCTCTGTCTTTGATGCTTTTTTATTCTAAGATGCTAAAAAAAGAGTCCCAGAATTCAACATTCTGTGCAGCTTTCTCTGCATCAGCTTCTGTCTAATTGCATTTCTTCCTGGAGGGGCAGGTACAGGGATACGTGTAGCACCTCAGCTGGAAAACTGGATTATAGTCTCAGAGTTAGGTGCCTGACTTACAGACTTTATAACTCAAAGTGTCATGACATCTAAACCTACTTGCACAGCTGATTATGGATATTTTGAGAATAATGCCAAGATATAAGCTTGAAGATTTAATGGTGACAATATGAAGGTTTTCAAAGCATTCAAAAATATATTTAGAGGCTAATATCTGCTTGTAATATTAAGTGCCTAAAAGCTTGAAATAGCAGGAGCATATTCCCAGTTCTAATGTATCAGTCTTAATTTCTGATATAGGAAATAAATTTAAACGATCAGCAAAGATTTCAAGCCTTTAACATTTTTTCATTTTTTATTTATAATCATTCATCATTTCAGTTTCCTTCAAATTTACTAGAAAACTGTTTTATATACATTTTTAATACTATGATATTATTATTATTGTAATATTATAATACTATATTATCATTCTGATTTTAACATATACATTTTGTTGCAACAGCAGCTGGCAGCCATCATATGACAAGATACAGATTTGCTTTATATTTTCATGGCTTTAAAAAAGTTCATCCTTGCCAAGTTTGCCAGGATTCTGCTCTGGAATTCTGCCCATCCATTCTGACAGACAAAGTTTCAGCTTGCACCTGAAACATGCCTTTGATACAAATAGGAATAGGCTTTGTTATTTTTCTGTCACTATTAAAAAAAAAAAAAAGAAGAAGAAAAAAAAGCCAAGTCTAAAAATAGTTCCTAAGGATTTTTCAGCTATAAAAATTCTATATCTCTTACAAGACGTTCAGCTTACAAGATGGATATTCTCAGGAGATAATGGGAACTGTTCATCAGTGGAAGGCTATCATAAAGGACCGAAGTAAAATTTTCACTAAATACACTTTCCTATGTATGGTTTAAGGAACAGGCATTCCCAAATGCCTAATTATACTCGAGATGCAATCTCTGACCTTTATAATTGCAAATCATGTAACACTTGAGGTTTAACCTACTGATCATTAGTAGATGTCATACACAATTCTAACACATAAAATGTGTGTTATTTGAAATTTGTTGAGACTTTGACTGTAAAGTCAATCAAAATAATTTAAATGTATTAAAGAAAAGCATCCTCAAAAACTACTTAGGAATTTAGTTTAAAATTACAAAATCTCATATATAATGTGTTGATATATTCTGACATAGTGAAAAAAGCTCAATAGCCCTTTTTAATACGATGCCCATAAGCATTAAATTCAGGCTACAAAATATGGAGGCTTTTTTGTGTTTCCTCCCTTGTCAGACTGCAGACCATTTGTTAGAGGTCATGAAATTATTCCGTCAAGAAATGCTGAGTACCCTTTCTTATCAAAGGGAAAAGAAACTTTGCCAAGAAAAAGGAATCTAATTTTAGTAACAATAAGGTGTCTCTAGATTGATTCAAAGATCCTGCTGTCGGTAATGAAGTAGAAGTTCTCCAGTCCACTTTGCTCTTTTAGTTATACATTGGTGTGCATTTCAAGAAATTGAATTCTCTTGCCATTCAGTCTTTAAGGAAAGGGAGCTTTGGCTTAAAAAACAATACATAATATAAAAAAATTTGGGAATGCTAATCACTTATAGACCAACAGCTGTTGTTTGAGACAATGGTAAATAGTTGAAAAACAAAATTCAATATAACATATAGGATCATGAGAACAGAGATCAGGAGACTTTGCCTGTGTGAGGGCTAACACTGAATAACATTTAATAAGGACTTGGGGATTTAGTGCAGGGACATGTAACTTAGAGATTATTAAATTTCACTTACTGAATGTTTCATCTTATTATAGGTTTGCTAAGAAAGAAGTAGTATAATTCTTAAAATCAGTCAAAAGCACTTAAAGCACAAAAGATTGAAAATTCTATCCCTGTCACATAAAAAAATCAAATCCAAAACAGAAAGAAACACCTGTTTTAAAAATATATGTAATTCTCCATACTTGTTTGAAAAATCAGTAATACAGGAGTTTTGTGTGCACAGGTCTTTCCCTGTTCCTCCAGATTCCTACATCACTGTCACAGTCAGCTGCAGGCCCTCTTCTTTCTGACAGGAAAAAGACTAGTTTGATTTCCTGCCTAAAGAAAACCACTGCTGGAAATCTTACCATAACAAAAGGGGCTAAAAAAAAAAGCCAAGTGCATCATCACAGCCAATTAGAGAGGATTTTTTTTTTCTTCTGTAAGTGTGTTAACTTGCTTTTCTGGCTATTCTGCATACATAAACAGCATATTGAGGTAAAAACATATTCAATATAAAGAAGAAAGGCAAGGTGTCAATTTATCAGGGATAACATTAGTAACACCTCCTGCACATATGACCAGTTAGGTTCCCTGTAGCAAGACTAGCAGAGTGGCAGCAACCTGAGGGAAAGATCGGCCCATCTCCCATGTACCTCTGAAGAGGTGCCAGGGCAGAGAAGACAGGCTTTGACTTGGATGGATCCCATCAGGAGAAAAGGGAGCAGTAGGCAGTAGGACTCTCTTTAGGGTACAGAATATCCAGGAAGGGGCTGCAGTGAGTCCAAGAACTCTAAAAGTAGAGGACTGGAGGAAACAGAGAGGGCAGACATGTTACTTCAGTTCTCATGACCTATCTAGGTCTTCCTAGCTGAAAACTAAATAACAAACAAATTTAGGCATTATAAAATTAAATCAAATCCATGTATACCCTCTTATGTGTAAATAACATATTTTCAGAACTGAAACTTTTTCTCTCATCAATAAAAAATCTGTTCTCTTACCCTCTGTGATAAATCTTCAATTTCTGCAAGCAAAAAACACAGAGCATCTGCTGCACTTGTGATGCTGGGGATAACTGGAACACCAATACACACCACATTTATATTCAACAGGGGCAGTAACATTACACCAGAGAAATCTGGATATTCTCTTTGAATAGATATGAGACCACTTCAAAAGTCAGTCAGTTTTAGCTGGTACTCTGCAAGACACCTGAACAAGTATGCACTTAAACAGACAGACAGAAATTAAACATTTTTCCTGACTGGTATCTGGAGCAGATACTTCTGACCTGGCAATGGCACTACAACAACAGCCCATCAGGAGTATTTTGTCCTGAATGTGTCAAGTACTGTTGCACTTGCCCCCATCATCCCTGCCCTATTTTTTAATCTTGCTCTTTATATAACTTAGTGATTTTTAGCTCTTTTTAATGGCCACCAATTAAGTAACTCACTAATATTTTTTATTTGCACTATCCTCTGATAAGTTCTGGAAGCTCTAATTCAGGTTTTTAGGAGTGCTTTCAGTTGTGATTTGTGTGTATGTCTCATGTTAAACTGCACACTGCTTCTAACATTTCTCAAATTTCATAGTTAATTTTAACATTCAGGTTTTCCATCATTTTTTTCCATATATATATATTAAGGATATAAGGAGTACAGGTGAATGGCATGTTAGTTTTAGACTACATTAAGGCTAAGATAGAATCCATCAGTATAAGGGTATCTTGCTTCCACATTAATGCTTGGGACTTGGGACTTATGTCTCCGTGCACCATAAATTATCTTTATACACATGCACTTGACAAGTCATATGTCCAGAAATAACTATGTAGATTAAAAAAAAAAAAGTAAAAAACAAAACAAAACAAAACATAAGCTGATCATTTATTGTACAACTAAGTAGATATTCCCTTATTCATTAAGAAGGGAAAGCATATTCAGTGCTGAGTGCTCTGCACGTCCAAGTACAGCCCACCATTTATTTCCAGTGTTAAATAAGTATGATGCATCAGCTCACTCACACAACCCTTCTCAGCTGTTTTCATGTTGTGATTTCCATCCATGAGGTGATATAACTCCCTGTTTAAGTCACCTATGAATCTTCTCATGAAAGTTTATATTTGTACAATCACGATCACTAAGTATTGGTAGAAGCAAGGGTGAACCTAGAGTTCTTAGGATTCTTCAGAAGATTAAGTAATTTTAAAAACATACTGCTGCAGCTAAAGATAGACCACCCACGTCCTGCATTTTCTCTCGGCCATGCTTGCCTCCCAGCTCTCGCCTCCTGAAAAAAACTTTAAAAATTTAAAAATTTGTCATTGTAAGGAAAGGAACAGAAACAGAGAGTCAGGATACAAATTAACTGGGAAAGAGTTGGGTGGACACTTCCATGCTTGTTCTAGAGCAGGATTATGGTAGTTCAATCAGGTTGTTGCAAGCTTTTATGTAAAGCTATATGAAATTCAAGATAAGAAACTTTAAAGGGAGTGTTTCATTATTTTAAATGTAAAGTGCCTTCTCATGACGTTTCCTTCAGTCTTCTGTTCGCAGTCAGAGCCAGGGGCTCCTGGGGGGCCACCAGCCAGTGCCACTCCCAAGGGCAGGGCAGCTGGAGGGGCACGGGGCACCTCAGTGGGGATGGGGACAGGTAGAGGTCAGGCTGGGACATGGGATCATGAGTGCACCTGGCTTAGGGGGCCTGTGGTCAGGCAGGACAGAGCTGTGGGGAGCTGGAGACAGGTTGTGCTCTGGCACGGGAAGGGTGAGCAGGGACAGCAAGAGCAAGCAGTGGGCTTGGATACCCTCACAATCAACAGCTTTGTCTGCCAAAAATGATCAGTGGGTGAAGTTGCAGCCTGTGCATTTCAGAAGAGGGAGAAGAAGAGGAGCGTGAGCAGGTCAGAACTGAAACCTTCTGTGGGTCTCCTCACGTGTGAGCTGAATTCAGCTTTCCACCAGTGAGGGCTTTATAAATAAATGCATTCACATAATCTTTCTTGCTAGAACTAACTGTGGAATTGTTAAAATGTTGTACAGACTTCATCAATAGTCTTTTTAATTTTTCTCCTTTTGGCACTGGGTATAAGGGTGTCACTGTTTTCCACGAACAGAAAAACAAGGACTCCAGTACAGAAGGTTAAAACATCAGAAGGCTTTATTGATACAAACGGAACACCATTTTATAGTGTGTTTCACTAATGCTAAAAGTGATTGGTTATTAACAACGATACCTCTCCATCACCACTGATTAAGTGAGAGAAATTATATCTTCTATGTTATGAGAACAGGGTAGGAAAGTACCACCTGTTGTTTTGAGAAAGAATATAGTTTACAGAGATTGTTTATAGAATCTCTCTTGGGAAAGTGAGAAGTTTTCCCTTGGGAAGAAAAACCTTATCAGGCCTGCAGCTAGGAAATTGCAGAGGCACAAAATTGTCAGCCTCTCATAAGGGAATAAAAATTTAAACAGATCTTGCTACTTGTGGAAGGCTTGTGAAAGGTTACTTGCTCTTGGGCCAAATCGGCCAGCTTCTAGGCCGATACGTCAGCAAAGTCTTGCACGAACACTTGTGGACAGCCCTTGTGCCGACTGCCTCGGAGGACAAGGCCACAAATTGGTGGCACTTGCAGCCTTTGAGCTTTGACTGATGAACTGAGATAAGTAACCTGGTGTAGAACAAAATGGGTGACCACTCATCTGGGAGCTCACAGCCCCTCTGTGTGACTCGGACTATGCACCTCCCTCTTCCTTCTTTTCCACAACAGGAGGGAATTTTTTCTGTCTGCCTGCTCAGGGCTGAACTGCCATCACCATCTATACAGACTGTACTGCATAGGTTGATTTAAAGTAATGTATGCATTTGTTTGAGTGGAAGGAAAGTTAAAAAATTGGTTTTAAATATTGGAGGAGTGGGGGGAAATCTAGGGGCAGAGTTATGATGTTGTTGGGCAGGTTTTTCTTTTTTATCACTATTTGGATAGGAATGGAAAAGAAAAAAACAGTGAGAAAAGATGCCCACCCAGAGGGAAGATGGAAAAGAGAAAGCAAAGAGCTAATAAAGTATTAGGCTATGAGTTTCTTCTCTGCTTTTTCTCACAGAAAGGGAGACAGATGAGGTAATGTGAAAAGCAGCAGCACCAACTAACCATAAAAGAAAAAGGCCTGACTGTAGCTTGACCTGAAAATAATGATAGGTGATGTAGACAGAGTTTAAGGCACAGAAACAGCAACATCCTGGAGGTCTAATGTGAATTATCACCATGGGGGGAATGACATAGGGGAACATATACAAATAAAAAGCATCAAGATTCTGTGGCTATGACAACTGTCTTGGAGTGTGTCCAACAGCCTCCTTGGGGCTCAGTAAGTTCAAATAGTAAACCTTGCTGTGCCTGGACAGTCCAAGCAGACTCCCAGGGGTTCCTTGAATATATAAGACATAGAGAAAAAACAGAAGCGATGGACAGTTCACATAAAATCACAGTCAAAACAAAATATCAGCATCTTTTCTCTAGATATATAACTCTTATGAGACAGCAGCGGGCTGGTGTCCCAGTGTAGTTAACATATACAAGCAGAGAGTGGAAGACACAAGTCAGATGCCTTTTCTGAATCAGACAAAGACAAATTACAGAATCAGAGTTGGTCTAGATAGTAGCATGAAGCTAGGCACTTGCTTATTAAGCACCCTAATAGCTATTTTTCCTGTTAGAATGGCTTCTCTACATCCTCTGTAAGGACTGTTTACATATTCTGTGAGTCAGGACCTCATGCACTGGAATGTTCTTTTGGGTTTTATCTGATATATTCACTAGAAAGGGTGGTGATTTCAACTAGGTGTTAGAACTGTCCAGCTATTTATATGACAAGAATTATTTTCCTTCACCATCCCACAGTTCTTAGCCTTAACACAGAATTACAGGTAACATTACAGGTATTGGTATGTCTTCAGCTCTCTTTAATGAACCATCTTCAAATAATTGAATTAATGTCTTGGAGGAATTCTGTAATTTCCAAACTGCTGGATGAAATATATATTCGATTAATCCATTTTTTTTTATCTTTTGATTTCTTAAAAGAGCCCCACACCAAAGATTTTACTTTCAGTTCTGATTAAACAATGCATTCAAATGAAATTAAATAAAATTTTACATCTCTCTGCATAATAAACAGAGTTTTTGCTATATTTAAGGAAAAGAAAAAAACAACAAACCACGTGACAATTGTGCTTTAGCTAACAAATTGTGGATGTTTAAAAATAGCACACTGAATCAAAACAGAATGTTTGTTTCTACAGCATCTGAAAGATACAGCAGGATGTGCTGTTTAGGATGTGTGCAGGTGTGAATAATTAAAAACCCACCACATTTATGTGTCTTTGATTACACAATCATTCTCATAGCTACAAGTGATTCTAATCAGCTACACTGAGAGGTGATGGGACTCTATAAATAGCATATAAAGCAAATTTTTGTAGCCTCTGTATAGTTTGGATCCTTTCTTAGCATGCACATAGCTGAACAATAATAAAACTTTAACAGTAGTCTTCACAGGTTTTCAGAACCTTTTTCCTCTCATATTACAGCCTTCAAAATAATTATCCTTTCAGTATTATATAGTTACACAGTAGTAGTTTCCTTCCTCCAAACTGATTCGAAGCACATACCAACATTTTAAATGTCTTAATGAAAATTTAATTATAGCAAGCCACCAAGCCACCAGATACCTATTATTTCAAAAAGCAAAAAAGGACCCATACTGAGTGAAGTCCTCCTTTCTTTTCCATTCCTCTAAAAACAAAAGGGGAAAAAACCCAAATAAACCTATGACACAGTTTTGTATGTCTTTACCTTATGCAATTCAAAGAATGATGCCTCATTCACAAACCAAAGCTTCTTCATGAACAGTACACCACTGGTGACATGCTGGTGTACTCACAGACAATTTTTAGACAGTTCTTTTTGCCTTCCCTTAGTCCACCTGGTCTTGATTCTCCTACTGCTTCTTTACTGAAGAAGCGACATGCTGATCCATAAAACTTCTGTGTTTCCAATGGGTCTGCACTTGCCAGTTTTGTAGGTGATGTTTTCTGTCCACCCACCTCGCAGCTGTTCTTAATGCACCAGTATTTTGAGTTTCTCAATGAAATAAGGGATCCAACGTCCCAGCCACTTTATAAATTGCTTGTGCCTCAATGAATTAAATAATCTCAACACACACAAAGGACACAGTAGTTAGAAAACTAAAAAGGTAGAAGATATGACCAAAATTACAGGTCTTTTATGGATCAATAGAAATAGAATTTGGATCTCAGGATACTTATTCAGTGACAGGTCCCATCAGTATTACAGTGTAAGCTGTCTACATTCAAGTCATTAGTCATAAGACCTAAGGGTCAATAAAGTTTTCTGATCTAG
This sequence comes from Leptocoma aspasia, assembly GCA_013399835.1. Classification (NCBI taxonomy): domain Eukaryota; kingdom Metazoa; phylum Chordata; class Aves; order Passeriformes; family Nectariniidae; genus Leptocoma; species Leptocoma aspasia. Next base: position 29,421 of record VXAX01003647.1, on the reverse strand, counting down.
ATTTACCAGGTGGAAAATAAAAAGGAGAGGATCATCAGGAAAAATAAGTTCTCTCCTCACAAAAATCAGGAGTTAATCTAGTCCTTTTTACATCTTAAATTCTTCTTTTTAATTAAGTGTAAGAGTGGGCTTTGGTAAACATTCAAAATAGAACAAGACATTTATATGGGAAAAAAATCAGGCATCTTTAAGACTTATAGATATTTTTCCAAACCAAAGAGAGGTCAGATTGGGTAAAATTATGAGGTTAAACATAGAGGTTTTGATTCATTCCCCCAGAATCTAAAAGGCAAAATGCCTGTTTACTCAAGGTTTACACTGATCAAGGAAGTTTCAACTACGAGTGTGCAAAACTCAACCCTATTTTAAATGTGAATACTGGTTTTTATTAGACACTTAGAAATGAATTCACAAAAGGGAGGGAAATTTAAAGACTCTAAGAATGTGATAAAATTAAGTGTTATATAATCTGTTAATAAATTAATTTAACTTGCTACCAAAACTATTTAAACATGAATTTTTGTATTACTCATTTAATAAATCTGTGCTATACTGCTGCAACTGTGAGGCAGCTGCTTTCCATGTTTACAATACTATATGAATGTCATAAATAACATAATGATCTGACTGTTTGTTTGTGAGTTGTGAAGATAATGAGCGAGTCCCATTTGCATTAGCTCCAATCCCATACAAGCATAAAAAACTAAGCTGAGCACCAGGACTTCAGACTTCCATATGTCCAAATTCTCACTTCCTTTACTTGTGTGCATAAAACTTCTTGGATATTAAAGGGAGGAAGATGGGCGATGAAGAAAATATTCAAAGCCCACACCAACCCATTTGAGTCACCCTTTCATGTGTATCACATGTTAAGAGTTTGGAGTAGCTGTATGAATGAGCACCTGTCCTCTAAGTGTTGGATGATGGCACCCTTCCTTCTTGAAGGGTTATGCAGCACTTTTCTCAACAGTCTCCCATGTCTCCTTTCCTGCCTTCCCTAGCCAGCTCAGAAAATGATTACTACGAAGCCACAAGTGAAATATTGAACCCTGAAGTCCTTGCTCTGTCTTCATGTTCAGCTGTACACAAATTCAGAGTTGTTTCCCTCAAATTTACTTGCTTATTTTTGAAATCGCAATAATGATCCTTATTTTTCATTCTTATAATATCAGCAATTGTTTATACATTCTATGTATAAACTCACAGATTCCGTATGTCAGAATTGTGACAGGAGGACCATAGCTGTTTCCTTTGAAGTGGTATTCTGTTCTGGATTTAGAAATTGTCAGCACTGAACTATAAGCCTTTAGTATTGAACAAAATTACTGAAATAAAAATAACTCCGGGTTTCATTAAAGAAAGAGAGTATTCTCTTTTAAGGTAATAAAAAGACAAGATATTCATGGCATGTCCACTTAAAACTGCTTTCAAAGGATTATACCAGAAGTATAAAGTTCATCAATATCTTATTAGAAATAAAATAAAAGATATTCACATCAGTGGCAAAAAGTTATATTTTGTATCAGAATTATAATTTTACAGAATTGTTAGAAATAAAGTTTGTCTTTTCATGTATTTCAGTAACACTGCTGTTTAAGTTAAACTTTCCTTAAGTTGGAAGTTTGGGTTGGGTTTTTTTTGCATATATTCTGAAAAATACAGAGCATTACCTAACAATTCTATGAAAGTTCTACAGAAAATGTAATAGTTATTTCTTAGCTGTTCCCTCAATTTTCAAGTAACTAGTATAGAATTAGTTTATTAAATACATATATGTAGACAACATAAACGTTAAATAATACAAAATTAGTAGAAATAATGGCAGTCAAATCACAACATTTAAATAGAGCAGATGAAATTTTTCTATGAATGTATACCATAAAGAAAATTATTTTTGTCTATATTTCTTAAAATCCATTTTCTTTGAAATTTTAGTTTATTATATAATTCCTGTTTAACCTGAAATAATTCAAATGCCATAACTATTTATGTTGGAGAACCAAGAAGATTATTCTAATGAAAGGAAGTTGTGAAAAAAAAAACTAAAAATGGGGTGTGCTGGTTTCACCTGGGGTAGAGTCACTTTTTTTCACAGTGGCTGATATGGGGCTGTATTTTGAGTTTGTGCTGAGCACAGGGTTGATAATATAGAGATGTTTTTGTTATTGCTGGGCAGGGCTTACACAGAGCCAAAGCTTTTTCTGCTTCCCCAGGCTGGGGAGGGGGCTGGGGGTGCTTGGGAGGCTGGGAGGAGACACAGCTGGGACAGGTGACCCAAACTGACCAAAGGGATATTCCAGACCATGTGACATCATGCTCAGAACATAAAGTGGGGTGGAGGAAGGAAGAAGAAGGGCACATTTGGAGTGGTGGGTTTGTCTTCCCAAGTCACTGTTCCATATGATGGGGCCCTGCTCTCCTGGGGGTGGCTGAACCCTTGCCTACAGTGAATTCATTCCTTGTTTTGCTTTGCTTGTGTGCTTTTTCTTTCCCTGTTAACCTGTCTTTATCTCAGCCCATGAGTTCTCTACCTTTTACTCTACTGATCCTTTTNGTTGGAGAACCAAGAAGATTATTCTAATGAAAGGAAGTTGTGAAAAAAAAAACTAAAAATGGGGTGTGCTGGTTTCACCTGGGGTAGAGTCACTTTTTTTCACAGTGGCTGATATGGGGCTGTATTTTGAGTTTGTGCTGAGCACAGGGTTGATAATATAGAGATGTTTTTGTTATTGCTGGGCAGGGCTTACACAGAGCCAAAGCTTTTTCTGCTTCCCCAGGCTGGGGAGGGGGCTGGGGGTGCTTGGGAGGCTGGGAGGAGACACAGCTGGGACAGGGGATCCCAACTGACCAAAGGGATATTCCAGACCATGTGACATCATGCTCAGAACATAAAGTGGGGTGGAGGAAGGAAGAAGAAGGGCACATTTGGAGTGGTGGGTTTGTCTTCCCAAGTCACTGTTCCATATGATGGGGCCCTGCTCTCCTGGAGGTGGCTGAACCCTTGCCTACAGTGAATTCATTCCTTGTTTTGCTTTGCTTGTGTGCTTTTTCTTTCCCTGTTAACCTGTCTTTATCTCAGCCCATGAGTTCTCTACCTTTTACTCTACTGATCCTTTTCCTGCTCCTGCTGGTGGGGGAGTGAGCCAATGGCTACATGGAGCCATGCTGGCAGGGAGGGTGGAATCTTAAAAATAAACTTAGGGGTTTGATGGATTTTGTTTTGCTACAAAAAGAACAAGAAAAACATATTTTTCTTAATGTCTTCTGATTTTGTTTGGGTTTTTTTTTAATTGCTTTTTCACATGAAAAATAATTGATGATTTTCAAGCTGTTTTAGTCTAATGCTCTGTTAAACTGACCTGTCTAGATCAGGAAACACTAGCTTAAGGAAAATATTGTGATAACCTGGCTAAGTTTAGTCACTGTTCTTTGTATGGATGCCCAAGAAGTTTGCTCCTCTGCCCCTTGAAGTCATATTCAGATGTAGAATCAGTTGAAACAGCAGCTTCACACACTAGTTTTCAGAATTCAAATCCTACAATTATCTTGAAGTATAATGGTTGCCCGTATTTCCACAGATTACACTGGTAAGTTTCATATGATCCTTTACTTCTGTCAGTGTGTACTGACAGCATGTACTGATATTACCCCAGCTCTTGTAGATTCCATAATCACAGTGTCTGAACATATCCCAACAGAGAATTAGAAAATGTTGGAGCACTAGTAATGAGTTGTCTAAATAAATACCTTCAGCTGCCACCCCAGAAGGATGTGGGATGTGTAAATTCCAAGCAGATGTCTTGAATAACCCAGAGTATGTAAAATAGCCTATGTTTAGGCAACTCATTCTGTCCTCACTAGTTTGAGAATGATACACACCATATCAGAAAGCAAACAACAAGACAGTATGTTTCCACCAGTCCTACTTTACCCAGTAGATTTTGGCTGGACAATTAAAATTTTAAGAGTATGAGGTTCCAATATCTTTTGCTGTCTGGGGAAGTCACACGCCAGCATTTTCTAGATATGATAACCATTTCACCAAGAAATAAGCCTGGGGATAAAAAGTCTCTTTCTATTACTGCTATGGAAGCTCCACCATATTTGTGTGAATTAAAAAAATATTTACTGGGAGAAAAAAAAGAGAGAATTTAGAGATGGACTAGGTATCCATTTAATCCTTCTTTATGCCAGTGAGTATTTCATTAGCTTTACAATACACAGTGACTCCACAGAAAAAGACTGAAGTACATACAGTCATACACAGCTACAGTACTCTAGCCTTGGAAGGAGTTAAAGCTTTCCTAATTTCAAAATAGGTTCCCTCAGGCAGTATCAAACGAGAAAGGAGATGCTTACTAAAATGACACTGTGGGAAAATAGGGTTCCAGCATAAATCCTTTTCAGGGACTTTCTCTTTCCTAAGAAGATCTCACCTGGTCTGAATGTTTATCTCCCTCTGCAGAGTAAGGGAGATCACTCAAATCAGTGTTTCAATAGGAATTCTCACACAGCAAACACTATTGAGTTAGAAACAAATGTATGAAGATGAAGGAAAAAGTCAATGTTTTCCACCACCTGTCATCCTTATCTTCTGTTACTTCTGATAGACTCTAAAATAAATGCAAACATATTATGCAATTTACAGTTACAAGAGTAGATTATCTACATCAGCTACTTTACTTTTCTCTACATCTGGTATCACTCATCACAGGCAATCCATGTGTAAGTGAGACAGTGTTTAACAGCTCATCTTTAGTAGGAAAGCATGCTGCTACCACAATAAGTTTTTCCTTATTGCATAATAAACTCATATGCATAATAAAGTCACTCTTCATACAGTCTTTCACTCTGCAGAAAGCAAATTAAGCAGAGCTTGCAGCTGTTTTCATCTTAAAAAAAACCCAAAAAAACAAAAAACAAAAACACAGAGTACTATTAAGAGAAAAGGACAGTAAATAAAATCGAAATCTGATTTATGCTATGACTTTAATGTTACTATTTTTAAAGATGTCATAAAAAACCATTCACACAACAACAAAAAAAGGTGCACACTGAAAACACCCAACCTAAGATTACCAATGTATCTCTAACGTACACATCCAAGCCAAAGTCAAATCTCTTGCTGGGACAGCTTACAGCAGGATGGAAGTTAGCTCATGTCATTCATTACAGTTTGAGCAAACAGTTACTGTACTGGGAACACACTACCAAGGACCAAATGAAACATTAACATAATTCCCTCCTGTGGGCACACCAACTCCTAAAGATACTGACAGCTTTGTAACAAGACCAGTTGTCATTGGTACACATGGATGGTAGCCATGTCCTTTGCCATCCACTGTCTTTCCAGATTTCCAGAGTCAGTGTGGGCCTGGCTACTTCTTTGTCATGCATAACCCTGGGTGATGCACAGGTCACATCTGCATTAACGAGCAGCTACCCAAAGGGAGCAGATCCACACAGAGGAGCAGCTGGTGCTAAGGATCCAGTGTGCACAACACATTACAGGAAATTTTACTTCTGACAAGCTGATTTGTGCACTGAGCAGTCCACTGGGCATGAAGTGTATTAGGTGGCTCCTAAAGTGAATAATCTGTCTTAGTTTCAGCAGAAAGAAGTCTAAATTATGTGCCCAAGTTCTTCTTGTGTCACAAATGAAAGCAAATGCATGTTCCTGATCCAAACTGAAGTGCTATTCTAAAGCTACTCTGTCTCCCAGCAGAGGCGTCTTTCCCATTTACATGCACGAAAAGTTGCAACTCTATGGCTTCCCTTCTCTGCCCTGTTAATGCTAAGGAAGGTCCTAAGGCAGATCATTTTGCATCTACTGACTTCCTGAATACTTCTCATAGAAAAGGGCACTTTTTATAGGAAGGGATAGTTCTGGACTATTGAATCCAGTCCTATTACATCACAAGATGCTTGTTAATGAATCAAATACCATTTATGAATTACTTTTTGTCCTGCATATTCCCACTGGAAATCTGAAGTACAGGATAACTTAATTAATCTAGTACCACCACTGTCCACTAATGAAATCAGCTGTGCTTCTGGTTCCTTCAATATCCCTCATTTTCCACATGCCTATACATACACACTGAGACACCATGTCCTTCCTTCCTTCCTTCCTTCCTTCCTTCCTTCCTTCCTTCCTCCCTTCCTTCCGTCCACCCTTCCTTCCACCCTTCCACCCTTCCATCCTCCCTCCCTCTCCTTCCACCCTTCCACCCTTCCATCCTCCCTCCCTCCCTTGTCTATCTTTTCTAGACTTTTGCTAAGCAGATTTACATTTTTCACTCCGTGCTTATACACTTGACTTTTAGGGACTCTAGATCATCATAGCAGTTGTTTGCATTCATTGAGGTTAAATTTACTCTTCTTCAACATGTGTGACTTGCATGACAGAGCTGCTCATAGTATCTGTTAAATTGTAGGCTCTATATTTTGTAAAAAATTTTCCAAAACTAACTGGAAATATTTAGACTGACATTATCTAGGATGACATTCCCATTTTCACATCCATATGATACATGTTGCTCATAGTCAACCTACAATCAATTAGTGTGAAAAGTCCTTTCTCTTCCATAGTAAATTCCAACTGCTGGTATTTTCAGAGTAACACTTAGATTGTTATTACTAGTTCCTAAGAGTCTTCTGAAAATCTTAACAATAAATTTAATTCATAAGCATTAGACAATTTTTCAATTTCTTTTGATACTCCATTAAGCTTTCATTGTAGTGGTATCTCTGAATTTTAGAATAATAGCAAATTTGAACAACAAATTGCTTCACTGATGTTAATATTTATCCTATTTTGATCCCTAAGGAGTTCCAACAGTAATATAATGTTCCTAATATTACTGTCTATTTAAATTTTTCATTTTAGCTAGTTCTTTTTTATGAATTTTTCTGGTTTAATTAAAGATTTGATTTGTCTGTGGTATGGAAATGATATTTTACTAAAGGTCCAGAAGCATGGCATCTCCTCTGTTTCTTTGATTTAGAAAATAAGTTTATTAAAGAAAATTGCCAGGTTAATTTGCCAGTCACAAAGTCTACCAAGTGATGTTGCACCATATTTCATCTGACTGAGCTGATTCGTTATCATAATGCCCACAGTAGAAAAAATAATCAGTACTTACATAGTACTGTGAATTGTTTAAAAGCATTAGAAATAGATATTTTGACACAGAAAAAGGAGAACACTTTTTAGATATGGCAGACTTGAAAACAAGAGCAAAATTACCTAAAGGTAATGTCAGCACTGAGAATGAAGCAATTGTTTTGGAGACCCAGATTCACATTCCTTCATTCATCAGAGTATACCATGCAAAAATTTATTTACATATTTGCACTTTATGAACTTTATGGTAACTTACAGAGTTATGAGAGATCAGCATAAATTATAGAAGTGACTGGATATACTTTTGGTAGAAGATGTTGAACCTATATACTTTTTTGCTGCCAGGATGAAGCAGGAAATAAAACAGAAATCATAAGAATTTGTTGGACTTCATGAATACTTGCTACTTGGTTTGAAAACAGTATCTGTCAAAGCTTTTTTTTCCCCCCATATCCTATTCCTTTTTCTCTGAAATTGTCTCTGAACAGGTATGAATATTTATACAACAGCAAGAACTGAATGTCTTTCTGTTTAAGAGTGGACTTAAAAGGGTTTATTCCACTCAAGAGAAGATTCTCTTTAAAAAACTCATGAAGAAAAACCAGTAATTTTATAATGTTCTACTCAGCCATTCCAGCATGCTTTCTTTCTATGCATATTAACTGGGACTATGAACATGCAAGGTTTTAAGAATTCACCTTCTGGACATTCCAGTCCAGCAAAATATTTTATGATGACATGTTACAAGTAATCATTATTTCATTATTTTATAGTATAAAGCCACAAATTTAGGAGGGATCATTTCACATATGCACCTTTCACCTTTGACTGTCTTTGAAATGCATTTTTTTCCTTCTATTTTCCCTTTTTTTCCTAGTAACTAGTACTCTGAGAGTTCAGCAGATTTACTGACTTCAGACAAAAGTATATTTTGCTGCACAGCTCCAAGAAAAGTCTGACTCCATGTTCACTATGCTCTGCCTTTAAAAGGTTAAAGATGAGAACTAGGATTCCTATTTAGGCATGTTTTTTTGGATTTAGCAAGATCAGGTGTTACAGCCCCACCTTATAAATCTCATAAATATGTATCCAAAAATCTATGAAATAGCAAAAAACTCTTTTTCTAATGTCCATTTATCTTATATATATTCTGATACTCTTAAATCAATCAATAAATAAATATGTAAATAACAGTCAAATATCAGGATGGTCAATTGGAATTACAGGATTTTCTGAGAAATGTAAGGAAAGCATAGATTGTGTAGAAAAATTATAATCTAGTTAAACTTAAAGGTGGTAATAAATCTTCCTTTGTTGTTCCTTTGTGATAATGAAGTAGTCTATTGGCTGCATCTGCAATTTTTCTTTTTAATTGCAGTGTGACATAGGATCCCTACCTAACAATGAGCAATGAACTTGAAATAAGTCTAATAATCACTACAATCAAACCATGTGTGGTCAACTGAGGCACTAACTTCATTCTCATCACACACCATGTTAAATTCAGATGGAAAAGGGAGGTGATGTCATTTTTTAAAACCTTGGTTTGAAGTTTTCCAGAAAAAAATTCTAGCAAACCTTTTACACATCACCAGAGTGATAATGAAATGTGTTAAAACTAATGTTCATTTCTCTTTTGATCTTGGAAGCAGAAGAAGTGACCAACAAAATGAATAGTTATAACACTTAGTGACTCCATGAAAAATGGAAAATACATAAAATTTAAACTCTGCTGGATGGAACACTATTTACGCTCTAGTAAGAGCATTTTCTTTTAATGTAAAAATCACAGTCCTTTACATAATTGCTGTGAAAAAATTAGAGCTGGCAAGTGTTTTAAATCTATATCAGATTTATCATAATTTTTTAAAAATGAGGAATATCTGACAAGTAGTCAGCAGCAGACAGTAGTGGACCCAAAGCTAAAAATACCTGTATCAAGCAACTGCAGTTGAATTCACTGTTCAAAAATGTGTATAACAGAATGTGCTTCACACTCAGAGTCAGTCAGGTCACATCATGGAACACAATACTATGAGAGGAATCGAGCATCAAGATTTGTTCAAGCACATATACCTTTTATTGCTGAAGGCGTAGCAGGGGTGGGGAAGGAAACAGAACAAAGTAGAAAACTATTAATGCAAAAATTATTTTTCTTCCTTAAATCCATAGATAAGGACAAATACTTAAACTGATGCTTGGCAAAATTGTTAAAATTTCACTATACTATCTTCATGTCATCTGTGTGCCTCTCTATCATCCAGTTTAACATCTTAACATGATTAGTAACAAGAAGTTACCATCAGCACCTCATTTTCTTTGAGAAGGTAGTCAGCTGTAGTCTTTCTTTGATCCAGCTGGCTCAGTATCTGATATTTCTCCCCAACACTTTCATAAAGCACAAGACTCTCTTGCAAACCATTATTGCAGCACTATGACTATCAGCTCCATTATTTTTGACAGAAAAAAAAAAGAAAGTGGCATTAAATTGTTTCATCAAATTAGGGAGTATTCATACAAGGTATGTAACTGACAGATCAATGAAGGCCAGAACTTTTCAGGAATGCATAGGCAGTTAAACAAAGTAACCTTTTCTACTGCCATAGACTGATCCAGAGGAAGAGACCTCTTTCCAGATTGATTATATGACCTTTTCTTGCCCTTTCCAATGAAGTTATTTATTTGCTAAAACTAATTTCACTAGTGGCTTCAACTAATCTGTTAGATTTCTAATTGGAGAAACAAAATATGAGCAAGCACACTGAGATCATGCATCAGTTGGGAGACAGAAAACTCAGTAAGGTAATTCTAATAGCTGCACATCCCAAATCATGTTATGGAGAAAGATCTATGATACAGATCTGTTAAGGTTTGTTGTTAGCAGAGCTAACCTTCAGCTGTTCTCTGAACTTTATTTCTTTAACCTTTCAGATGTGCATGTAGAAACTCACAAGTACTTACAAAGGTGGCAGATCAAGAAATTAATCTGTTACCACCTTGCCCTGGGCCAGTGATATAATGCAGATGTACCACAATTTCTGATCAAGCCCACTAGATAGCTTGTGCTACTTTTACAAAAGTTTTTGTTTGGTCAAAAGTCAGTTCATTCTGTGAAGATAGATAGATTGACAGTTCTGGTTTTGTTCAGACTTTCCATTTCCCAAAATTTTCAGTGGAAGATAAAGAAATGTCTAGGACATCTGTTATAGGCAACTGTAAGTAATTTGGCCTTGTTCTGATGATACTCGGTGGCCCACTATATGCAAAACTAGAAATCAGTGTATCTAAGATCTTGTCTGGCTTTAAAAATCTAGTTTTAGAAGTCTATTATGTTTATGAAGGAGAACTATTTAAATATGAGACAAGCCTATGTTTACCATAAATGTTCTGTATTATGCATTCAGGCAGCAAGATCTTTGTAGTCAGCTTTTAATAGCTGTTTGGACAGATACCTTTATGAGATTTCTAAGTGTATCAAAGTGAAAAATTAATGTCTTCCTTGAAAAATTTCATTCAACAAGCCAGTTTTTCCCTCTTTTTCCCTTATAATGGTGTATTGTAAAGCCATGAATGTTACAGATTTATTCTGAGGACTAAGTAAGCATGATAGTCTCAAAAATGAACAATGTTCTTTTGAAGAGATCATGTGGTCTTAAATTATAATTTCTAGGGGAAATAACTGAATTTTTGGGGCCCCTTATGCTGTGTATTTGTGAATTGCTTTCCTATGTAAGTGTGTATAAGAAAAATGCCTATTAAAAAAAAACTTATTTCTTGTTGGATGTTAATTTTTTATTCAGTTTAAGAGACATTCCTTACATTTCCAGACAGATTTTAGGAAAAAAATAGTTTAAAAAAAAAGAACAAGAAAGAAAAAAGTCAAAAAATATCACTCAGAAAAAGAAAAGAAGTCTGATAAGATCTAGTTTTAATTATATACAGAAGACAGTGTACATTTCACTTAGAGAGCGTGTGTATAAATCATTTGTTTTTCACACTGGTGCTACCAGATACTCAGATTAAAGGGCTGCAAAGATTCAAGGCTGCTGACTATAACTCAGAACATAGAATGTACAAAAATATACCAAAACAAAATTAATGATACTGAGTGATATGGTGAGCATCCAAGGGAAGCACAGAAAGAAGAGCAATCTATTTCCTACCTGAAAACATAGAAGCTTCTCAAATTTTTTTACTTCTAAGTATTTGCATCAAAATTCAAACAATTATTTAATCAGAAAAAACACTTTGTTCCTAAATATTGTGTATTGTATAATTTTCTTTTATCTATTCTATTTCTATTTATAAAAATATTTATTTATCTATAGATACATTTATATATCTATATAATTATCTATTTATATATCTATCTATCTATTTATTTTATCTATCTATATTTATTTATCTATAAATTTGGTAGCCAAAGTAAGTTACTTCTCCCTGTTCCTTCCAAGACAATGGAGAGAGGCAGCCATTTCCTCTGCTGATTTATTTCCTCTGTTTTAAACACCTGTTTTAGAATAGGATGAAATGGCCTCCAGAGGTGTCTCTCTCTCTCTCTAATGACCTAGTTACACTGGAGAAACAGCGTCCCCAACTTAGACACAGGTGTCGAGCAGCAGAGAAACCAAGGTCACACATAAAATAGGGATCAGAGCAAGATTCAATATGGTATTTCTGAGTGCCACTGAAATGCTTCGTATACTAGATCAGCAAAATACAAAATTCATTCCTCTATTCCTTTTTCTCTCTTTCTTTTGCACAATTACCCTATTTCCGCAAAATACTTTTCTTCATATGTAAAAAAAGGTTCTTTGCATTGTTGTCTGCCTTAAAATTCCTGTCTTAGAATATCCTTTTCCTAAAAGGAGGCAACTCTTTTAAAAAAGAGTGAAAAGTAGAGTCTTAGAACCTGAGGAAATTACTTATGGATAAAATAAGGGGAAAAATAAATAAATGGATAATTAAACAACAACAAACGCCACATCCAAAGGTGGCTTGGTTGAATGAGAAATGCATATGTAAAGACATGGAAATACGTATTTTACCTTTTTATGCAGACAGAATGAATACCCAAAAGGCACACACACAAGAATTTTCTTCTCTAGTAGAAAGTTTAGCTCATCTGTCAGACAAGCTAATCCATCTGGCACTGAAGAAACAACCAAAAAACTTTAGCCAAAATGATTTAGACATTTCTAAGAAGACGTGAAGTAAAAATATTTTGTTTGCCTACGTTAAAAATACTCTGGAGGATTTTTCTTGGGAATGTTTAGCATTTCTTATTTCAGGGTGACAAAGTATGCATTGCTGACTGATGGAGATGATCTTTGTGTCTGAGATGTGTCTTTGCTGCTGCTAAAAGTCCATCAGTGTGAAGTCAGACTGCTCTGGGAGTGGGGAAAAGAAAAAGAAAGCTAGCAAAAGTTTCATAGGTATTCTGTTCTACAAAGAATAAAGGAAGGAAGGGAAACTTCTCGACATTTCCACACTACAATATTTGATTTTGCTGTACGTTCTCTAATATCTTGTCTTTCTATGTGTGATTTTAAGCATTTTGTGTGTGTGTGTGTGTGTGTATGTGTGTGTGATCGTGGTGCATGTCTGACACTTGTATTTATTTAGTTCTTTGCAAAAAAATCAAGCTTTCTTTTTTATGTGTACAGAAACAGGCACTTGAATTGTTACTGATGTAAAATTAAAATATATCCAGGAGCAGTAGTATTTTCCTAAAAGGTATATCCTATGCTTTAATAAAGTTACAATGAACCAATTTCTTTATTCAGAGTGTACTCCTAAGTTTGGCTTTTTACTGTAAATATTGACATGAGTAAATTTTTACCTCATGCACACATATTAACAGGAACTGAAAGCCCTGCCAAAGTTCTTGGTACACTGTTTTAAGCAATTACTATTCTGTCTTGTGAGTTTAAAAAATAGTGTTTGAAGAATGCAAAAACTGCACAAAAGAAAATTCAGTATATTGTATGCACATCTATTGCAAATCAAATGGTCTGTTGAAAGCATTTTAGAGCTGTCTGTTTCATACTAAAAAATTGTGACATTTCAGAATAAATACAGCTCTTGATGTGGCATCTTTATTCTTCCTTGGCCAGAAACTAGCACAACTCACAAGCCAGCCCTAAACCAGTTTCACGTGTGAGCAAAGAGAAGGAAAGGAACAAAAGAATCACTTAAATGTAGAATATCCTCCAAAGACATTCTTTTATTGCAACAGAGATCAACTAATAGAGAAGCTCAGAAAAGACCTCATATTCAGTATTAAGGCTGGCCTGTGTTTTACAGAAGCTGTGCCTATCATTTTCATTAAACATAATGCAAAGAGATGCATTAGCATCTAATCATCCATTAGCAAGTGGAGAAAAATGTACAGGTAACTTCCCCCCCACTCAAGAACTGGCTAAGGAAAGGACAGGAAAAGAACTGCTGGTAAATCCTGGAACCCCGTGCTTGTCTTCTGAAAGGACCAGGAGACCAACATCCAAAGTGCTGTTACCATGTCCAGAACATTGTATGTCCTGACAGTTCAGTAGCCTCACTGATCCCTACTCACTGCAGTATCTGGAATGTTTTCATCGTACAATACCATCATTGCCGCTGAGCCAGACAAGTTGCTTGTTCAGATTAAAACTACACCCATCCCTCTGGGTTGATGCATAGAAAGGGTTCAAATAAGAGTACGAACAGTGGATTAGTATACAGTTCTCTCACATTAACTGAATGGAGAAAAAAATAAAATATATTTATTTATTCTGATCAGTAAAACCCTGAATAAATTTAGTTGTTGCTTTGTACCAATGGTTTTTGTTTGCTATAGTACAGCATTGAGTTTCCAGTAATGTTCTTCTTTTAAGCACACTCTTCAGAAGTGTTTTTCCTCCTCTTATATTTATCTATTTATCTGTTATTGTCCCTTTAGAGCATAATAAAAGCTGGTTTATTTACAGCACTGGTCTATTTAAGAGATCTCAGTGAGACTGTTCAATCTAGACAAGATATTTGACTCTTATTAGCCAGAATATGTCATGAATATGTCTGGTTTTCAACATTTTATTTCAAAATAGCCACATGACAAAGGATCTGTAGGAAGATGAAGACTTCTGCTGAATTTCTACCATCCTAATAGAATATGGTTTTGCTGAAGTGCAGAATGATTGAGTTGTCACATTTTCCTTTGATTGCTAAGACAAACAATGAAGACTTTTATATGCAACCTCTCTAAATATGTAAGGCTACAAAGCCTTCTGTTTATAAATTATGTTACTGCCTTATAATGAAAAAAACATGAAAATGAGGAGGAGAGATGTCATTAAAAGATAATTGTTTTATCTGCAGCTTAATCCCTTGAATATCAGGCTGCAATTTCCCTTCAGGAGATGAAATACTTTGAAATGGTACTGCTAATTTGAGCAGAATATCAGGACATTAATCAAACAACTGTAGTGCTGCTTTGCTGGGTAGGCATGACAAAACTTTAAGGAACTAAGCTGGCAACCTGAATTTCTAAGGCATCTAGAAACACAAATAATCCAGTGGATAGTTAAAAGTCTACACAAATTGAGTTGTGGGACTACTATATTTACATGTGTATTTAATTCCAAGCTTAACTTATTTGTGGAACATTTAAGAAGTTTTGTTTGTACTTAATAAGCTGAAAACAAAATGCTTGAAGCCTTGACTAGCTATATTCTCTATATTGTAATTCAGGGGTCAAAATAGAACTGACCTCAGCAGGTATAAAATAGTTCACAAAAAGGTCATCTTTGAATGTGTTTTCCTATTGCAGGTAATCAAAACAGAGTATAGCAGAATTTTGCTGAAAACTGATGGTAGAGCAGATCTGGAACAGGATCACTGGGATGGGATGATGTGAGTAGTCCTAATGAAATACCACTAAAGCGACTAACTATTTAGAATAGAAAACAGACTCATGGGATCTAGGGTTTCGCTTGATTTTCTGGCTCAGTGGCTGCCAGCCACATGGGTGGTGTTACATCTACCTGACACAGTGACTTGAAACACACTGCTTCACTCTGTTCTTCCTCCCTATTCCTTTTGAATTGTCAGGGTTATAAAGGCTGTTCTGTGCTGCATTAATTCACACTGTGTGCTTTTCTTAAAACGCAACAATACATTTACACTCCCAGATTAACATTTGTGGATTTGAGAAGACAGTAATATTCTTTAAAGTACTCTTTTTCTTGACATATCGTTGTATACTCAGCTTTAGACTAATTACATATTTTTGCATATAAGTGAGCTGGTAGCAAATGCAAAAGCTCAGTATAAATAACTATCTCCCTCATAAGACCCCACGCTGACTCAGAGATCAGGGCTCTGATGGAAAAAAGCAGGAAACAAGCATATTAGGAAAAATATCACAGCTGTTAAATTCATCAAGATCTTCTTGGGGGGGGATTATACTTAGATTATCACAGAAAGTCTGAGTTTGGAAGGGACCTCTGGATGCCATCTAGTCCATCTCTCCTGCACAGACCAAGGTCATTTAGAGCAGTTTGCTCAGCAATGTGTCTGATTGGGTTTTGAGTGCTTCCAAGGATGGAGACTCTACAACTTCTCAGGAATACCTATTAATTATCATCCTCAATCTGTAGTATTATCATGTTTGTCAATCAGTATGAGTTTGATGAGGTCAAGAAACCAGAATTACACCTCTGTAAACAACAGAAGTAAATTCACACAAACATGAGTGAATTTAAACTTAAGTCGTAGTTAAACTTAAGACTTGGAAAAAGTTTGAAAAATTCACTCTTTCTTTTCTATTTTTTTTTCAATCTTTCTCATCCATTTCACAGTTTAAGGCAGAACCAGGAAGAGAATTAAGCTCTATCAACTGCCATGCTCCTAGCCAAGCAACAGAGTATCAAAAGCAAATAATCTCCTCAACATTACTGAGAGTCTAGTCAATTCATTTGAGAGCTCCAGTTTGGTTTGCTAAACTGGGCAGCTCAGATATGATTCATATTTGCATATCTGAGCTAGAAGATTTAATTTTTGCAAGCTGTTTTCACCATTTGTTTGTGTTAGTTAATGATTTTTGGTTTTGTATTTAACCTTTGAACATAAGTCTTCTTTATTTGTAATTTTAATAATATTTACAACAAATTGTCAGCAATGTCTTTCAAAATTAATAATATTATTTAGTTATACAAATCTGATTCCTATAATAAGAAGGAATGATCAGGGTCAGCTATAGAGTTTAGTGGCGGAAAAAATCAGACTGCAGTTTTTCATGAAAAGCAGCACCTGCAGCTGAATGGTTACAATAGTTACTATTCTACCTGTTCAAATCAAAGAATTCTCTCAAAGAAAAGCAAATTAGCAAATGTTCTTGGAATTTACAGAATTACACTTCAGTGAACTTTTGATCTGTTTGCCACTTCTTAAGAAGAGCTTATAAGCTCCATACTAGGGCTTCCAAACGAAACCTTCCAAGCATCCCATCTGTAGCTCTCAGAATCAGGCCAGCATGAATCACAAAGAACCAATTACTGCGAAGTGTTGCCATGCCAGCAATGGCATTCACTTTTCTTTAATATTTTCGCTAACCTTATTTCCCCCGTGAGCAAAATAGATGCTGCTGTTTGTTCAGACTTGGCGGCCGTGGTAGGACTAGCTGTCAGACAGCCTGAGCTCCTCTTGCTAATTTCAAGCTCTGTCGAGCAGTACTGTGGTGGCAAGACTATTGCTCAGTGTTTAGGAACAGCCCTAGCAGGATGTGGGGAAAAAAAAAATTCAGGAAATATATAGATTTTGCTTATCGGGGAAAAAATGTTGGAGATTATTATGGAAGAATTCAGTGTTACTCACTTCTTTAAGCAGAAGTCACTAGAAGACACTGAACAATATCAGCTGACCACATATGCTGACCTATGGTATGGGTTAAATTATGATGGTTTGCAATGTTAAGAAAACCTGAACGAGAATAATTTAACCTACCAAAATTATTAATTCTATAATATCAAAGTAGAACATACCTGAGAAGCATTGGTACAGAAATATAAATTTAGAAACAAAGAAACTGGCATAGTGATGTAGAATATACCTGCCACAGACCACTGACCATGATCAGAACCCCATTAGTGCCTTTTTATTCCTTATATCTTTCATTTCTATAAGTGACATAAATTAAATGTCGCATTATTGTCCACAGAGAAAGTACACAGGCATTCTAAGTAGGCCCTAATACTGCCATTGAGGAAAACCATTTCCTAGGAGGGCATTGAATTCCGTAAGGGGCGATGCCAAGCTGTGACCCTGGCCCATGCACCAGTAAATGCTGAGCAGTTGAGCAGCTGAAAAGCATCTTTGCAGAAAAGGGGGAATCTGGTTGGACAGCCAATTGAACAAGAGACAGTGATGTGCCCCCACAGCAAAGCAGGACACAAGCATCTCTAGTTCCATTTGGTGATCAGAGACATTGTGGAGCCTTGATCCTCGGAAATATTAAAAAACCTACTGGACATGGTATTAGGAAACTAGGTACTAGTCCACTCTTGATGGACTCTGTTGGGAGCCATGGGGTGGATTCCTGATCTCCAGAGGCCCCTTTCCAGCTCAAATGTTCTAGGATACTGTGATTCTATAAAAAGCTGAAAACATTTAGCAAACAGGATCTGACAAGATAGAAAGGAATATCCTGAACTTCCAGAGCAATCTGGTGAAGAGGTGAAGTGAACAATAATAGGACATAGATCACATAGATAGACAGATGTTTCTGTGATGACAACAGTGAGAGTATACTGACTTAACACAGCAAAGAACATCATGGTCTAGACAGTGGAAATAATGGTCATATATGGCTTATATGGCTTACATTTGTAGCATGACATGGGACAGGAGAATAGAGATTCTGTAGCCAAATTTAAATTAAGCGGTGAGAAGACCAAGACGGATCAAAGTCATGCAGTCTAGACAAGTTGAGTTTCTTTTCATCTCTAGACAGTTGTGTGAGGAAAATGTAATCAAACTCAATAGAAACTGGAAAAAATCTCATCAAGTAGGTGGATGTCTGTTTTATGAAACTGTCTGTTATTTCAGATGAGTTACATCTAAGTGGAAACAGAATCACGATGATGAAACTTAAAAGTTTATGAGGAACTTTTACATTAAGCATTATGAGAAAGCTCAGAGCTGCAGTAGACCACACAGATCCCACTGAAACACATTTTTTAGGTAAAGAGGAATGAGGATCTTATAAAATAAAATGGAACTTAAAAGTCAAGTTTATTTTCTAAAAAAAAGCCATCTCTTTTTCGGATGCCATATGGAAGGAGACAACCATCCCAAAAAGAAATGAATGCATTCACCTATTTAAATGTTTGAAGAGTAAAGCATAAAATAGGTGAATTTGTTTGTCTGATTTTTAATGAAGACAATAAATTATGAAGGCTTATGAAATTGGGGAAAGAAAGTTGATCTTGCAAACATGTCATGTCAGTCTGCAAATTACTTAAGCAGGCCAGACAGATTTTCCTAGTGCAAATAGACTAATAAGCCATTATTTAAAAAGTAATAATAATTTAAAATAACACTTAAACAGAATGAGAATGATGGTTAAAACTCACATATTAATTTTCAGCCTTCAGTCACTCAATGGGAATAAGACAGACCGAAAAAGCTGCAAGAGCAATAAACGCTGTAATGATGGGAAGTTTTAGTTATTCCAGGAAGATTGAGGTAGGTATCTGAACAAGTGGTATCAGATCAAACTTCAGATGTTAGAACTAACTTTATTAGATTTCAGCTTCTTGAAACAGTACTCAGAAAGACTACTCCTGGTGGTAACCAATGATTCTTGTGAGATGTAGGTTGGACTTATTTCAGAATGTATCTCTGAAAGAGCCTTTCTAAGGGTGATGCAATCTGGTTCAAAACTACGGCAGGAGCAAAACATACACACACAAAATAAACCACTGCAGAGATGTTCACTTTCAAAAAGAGAAATTATGCAAAACCAGAACACTTAAACTAATGTAAAAGAATCAGCCAAAGAACAAATCTTCTTAAGCTTCTTAAGATAGTATGGAGTTTTCTTCAAGACACCATATTGAAGTGGAAAAGTAACTATAAAATCAGTCTGGCTAAAGAAAAGAAACAGTAGAGAATAACAAGAGTTAAACAGTAAAAATAAAATTGATAACAGCAGTAAAGAGCTATCTTTCAGAAAATGAGTATTGTGTCCAGATAAGGTGAATGGAAAAGAAATAAGCTCTGTCAAATTAATTCTGAAACTTTAATAAGCCAAAAAATTACTTTGAAGAACAATCTGCCAAAGGCGTAAAGATATTAATTAGATGTTAGAATCAAAATACTTGACATAAAGTCTGCAGGATCAATAGACACTTAATATAGCAAAGTAGTTAATATAGGAAAGGAACAAGACCATGGTAGAAAATCTGAAGTGATTTACGTCACTCTCCACCACCGAAAAATTTAGGAAGAGTCCCATATGAGAGCTCTTCCTTACAGGAATATCTTGGAGCAACTGTCTCAAATTGCATTGTCAGCTGAATGTAATAACAAACAAATAAAATAATTAGTAACTTCTTGCTAAAGTTAGGTGCTATTTAATTTTAAGCGTTGAAGGAACGTAGAATTAAAATTTGTTTAAGTAGTAACTGTGTTATATAAACTAACAAATTAGCTGGAGAATCAGAGGAATGAATGCCTAAAATTACAGCAGCTTTGGAGAAGTGCTTTGGGGGCAGTCAAACTATTACAGAATACATTTCAGAAATACCTTAATTGTCTAAAATTGTAATAAGAAGAGAATAAGCAAATATTCCATTAAATAAACTAAGATAAAGAATCAATACAGAGGGAAACTATGTTTCAAGAACCTATTTGAGTTCTCTGAATTAGTCTGCAGAAGTGCAGGGTGATGATCCATTTCTTAAACACACTAGACTTCCAAAAGTCTTTGATAAGAAAGTATTGAGAGAAAAAAATGTTTGCTGATTATGCATAATTATGCAGCATGATAAAAATGAAATGTGATTGCAGAGAGATACAGGGAGATCTCAGAGTACAATAAAATAGCAGTTATCATGTAAAAGTCCATGAGTAAAGCAGTATTAGGTATTGATGCATAATCACATGTTCTAAGTCAGCTGTTTTAGAACCATAGAATCCTTTACATTTGAAAAAACCTTTAACATCATGGAATCCAGCTGTTAACCCAGCACTGCCAAGCCCACCATTAAACTATATCCCCAAATGACATATCTATACATGATTTAAATATCCCCAGGGATGGTGACTTAACCATTTCCCTGGGCAACCCATTCTAAAGCTTGGCAAGCCTTTTAGTGACTAAAATTTTCCTTAATAATCAATCAAAATCCCCTCTGGTGCACTTTAAGGCTGTCCCCAGACTTGTCCTATCACTGGTTTATTGGGACAAGAGAGCAACCTCCATCTGGCCACAAGCTTTTTTCAGGAAGTTGTAGAAAGCAATAATTTCTCCCTGAGCCTCCTTTTCTCCAAGCTAAACTATCCCAGCTTCCTCAACCACTTATAAGACTTGTGCTCCAGACTTGTTTCACCAGCTCTTGTTGCCCTTTTTTTAGGCATACTATCTTCAACCAGGCTGGTCTTCTTCCCCACTTGGCACATGTGGACAGCCTGATCCTAGCCTTTAAAATTTCTTTCTCAAAGAATGCTCAGCATTCTGGGAATCTTTTGCCCTTCTGGACTGCCTCCCAAGGGATTTCCTCAACCGGTCTCCCTCACCGGCCAAAGCCTGCATTCTGGAAGTTGCCCTTCTTAGTTCTTCAAGAATTGAGGACTAGATCATTTCATGATTACTAAGCCCCAGCGGGCCTCTAACCATCACATCAGCCACAAGTCTTCCTCTGTTTGCAAACAACACGTGGCTGTTATCATTCTGTGAGGAGAGCTTGGAGTCACTGTGGATGGATTTATAAAGCTATCAACTCAGTGCTCGGTGACTTACTGCACTGCAGATGTATTACATTTTGAAAATTATTGGAAAAGGATAAAGCAACAAAATAGAAAATATCATTGTGTGTCTGTGGAGACCTCTAGAGAGATTTGAAGTCTGTATGGGAATCTCAAAAGGGATAATCCCTTTTTAAAGGAGGCCTAGGGAAAGGGCAGACATAGATCATCAAGAGAAGGTTAGGTTTCAGAGAAGGGTAGGTTCCACGTTTGAGCGCCCAAAGAATATTGCATATAAGCAAATGTAGCTTTTTAAAAAATATATATATAAACTTACCTTTACAAGCTAAGGATCTCAGATTTTTCTACAGGAAAGAGACAAACGCAAGCAAATAAATAGAACTTCTTTTCTCCAGTACCAGGGCTGGCCCTTGACCAATGTTAAGAATAAAAAATTTCTTACATGTCTAGCCAGCAAACATATGGCTTGCTTTGAGTAAGATGTAGGATGCCTGTCACTAGAGTTTATGCATTATTAGTCTACAATCCAATTAATATACTGTTATTAATGTGCAAAGAGTAGAAATTTTTGAAAGATAATATCTTTTAAAAAGTCATAAAAAGGTGAAATTCTTATTAAGTCTTCTGGAGAAAACCAGAATATTTAGAGTGGTGTACAGAAAAAGTCAAGAGAAAATTGAAACCATATACGGTTGTTAATTTGAAGAAGAAAGAGCAAACAATTTGAAAAGCAATCAGTACAATTTTTTTCATCAGCCACAAGTCTGATGATACATTTGACAGAGAAGGATAAACTCAATGATTGCTTAAAGATCCCTGACTACTCTGTGGCCTGAAATTCAGCAGAACATTTTCCATCTCCTGGAACATTTTCTATATTTGTCATGATCAAATGTGAAAAGTATTCAGCAAGCACTATAAAATCATTAGATGATTTTGGTAGAAGGGTTGAAATGAAATTGTTGACATTCAATCTTCTTTGAGTAAAACACCTATATGAAGCCCTATACAAAAAAATTATATAGCCAGAAATGTGTGACCCCTCTTGCTTTAAAGAATCTCTCCTTTAATGAACAATTTCTTACCTGTTTGAAATCAAGTTCATGGAATAAAAATGGCCCTGTTTAGAACTGGCAATACTCAAAATAAGAAGCTTCTTCAATCATATGCATTTCAGTTTCCCTTATTAAGAACAGAATGCTTGAATGGGATTCATCTGCCCCTGTTTAGACATTTAAAACTTAGCCAGACAAATTTCAGGTAATCCACAACATTTTACTTCCCATTAAAGGAGAGAAATGGACACCTCCATAGAGCAATTCAGCTTCTCACTTTCCATTTTTTAAAATCCTGTTTTGGAATGTAATGAATAGGTGTCTGGAGGTGTCTGTTTCTCTTCACTGAGCATGACTCTTAAGTTATTAGACCTGTGTGGCTAACTTTTAGATGTTTAAGTTTAAGGAGAAGACTCCCATCTTTATTAGTTTTTCTTTTCCCTTAGGAATTTTTTTTTTTTTGCCATTGTGCATCATTCATATAAAGCAAATTATTTTCTATAAACTTTTAAAGATAAAATACATTTCTCATAAACTTCAGCCAAGAAAGTTTTAGTTTAATGTCAGACTTCTCCAAAAAGTTATGTCCAGGTGGAAATATGAGTTTATTATTGGAAGAAATTTTGCAACCTTAACTTATAGAGTTTGACTATAATACACGTATAAGAACAAATTATGTTTTGTTACCAAGACAACAAAAGTAAAAGCAAGGAAACTAATGGAAGCAATTTACAGCTCTGTGGGACAGCCAGAGATACAACACACTACATTTTTTAGAGAAGAAAACAACACGATCCACGAAACTTTTTATTCTATTGCAATAATAGACACACCACATGACAATAAAGAAAATCATACTTCCAATAACACAAAGTAAGGCTTATTTAAGGATCCATCAGATGCATACATGGAAACATATATATTTCAATCTAAGATTTCCATCTCATTCACTCCTCCCTACTCCATCCCAATCCTAGGGATACAAAAATGCTGTTTTCTTGGTGTTAATATTTTTATATTGCAGTGGAATCCATGTTCCTTTATTCTTTCTTATTCCAAAGAGTTTAATATTGTTTTCAGAAACATTTAAAATGATAAGAGCACAGTGTGATCCAACATTTTTTATCGCACAGCTGTGGTGAAGTGTAGTATATAACCTACAGGCCTAGGACACACACACAAAGAATCCCCAGCCAAACAAAAAACAAACCAAAAATCCCCTCCTGTCTCTAAGAAAAGATTAAACACTTTTCTGAAAAACCTATGGCCAAATCATAACCTCTGATTTTAGTACAGCTTTATAGTTACATATAAAAAGAATAATAGGTCTAGTGGAAGAGTCTGTCTTCCAATAGTTTTCATAGTCACAGGCACATTCAAAAAGAAAGAAAAAAAGGCAAAGCTACTGCTTGAAAATTTTCATTAAAAATATTGCAGCAACACCTAAACCATTGACCTTAAACAATCTTGCCTGGGTCATAATGCACTACCCAGAGTACTGCAATAGAATCTACAACTGAAAATTTTTGGGCTTTCTGGCACTAGCTTCCTAAAATACAACATATCAAAAACAGCAGCAGTAAAAAAGTAGCTCTGAGTACACATATTTCCTCAGGACTGACAATATATTTGCTGGGTCATGTAAAAAAAAGAAGTAGATTATGAAAATATTTGTAAAGCTACCACTGTAGTGTTAACAAACTAGGTCTCAAATATTTTTGGATTTTTTGGAGGGATTGGGATTTGATTTTTACTTTACACCTCTAGTGACTCATCGCCATTTTGCAGCTGAAAACTAAGTCATAACTAAGCCCATATGAAGATGGTGTCTACAGATCACTTATAAAATCTCTGAATATGAATTCATCTGAACTAAATCTGCTTAAATCTCAGAAGTAATAAGATAGCAAAGATATGGAAAATTCAAGTATTGTTTCCATCCCATGGAGTTCAGAATTACATTACTCTCAGCATATAATTAACTCTACTGTATTATATTCTAAATAGCAGGTTAAGAGAATAGAATTCATATATTAGCATAAACAGCATGAGAGCAATGGCATGTACTATGTTCACTGAAAGATCAACAGAAACTGAGCTACAGAGGAAAATGAAGACGTAGGCAAAATCCATAAAATCCACAGTCTTATATCTAGGGAGTTATTTCAACTATAAGTAAAATTACCAATAAGAAATTAATATAGGAATCTGAAAAATTATGGAGATTTTAAAATCACTGATTATTATAGGAAGCAGCAGGAGAAGCAACAAATGAAAAACTGTTTTTCTATAAAGAATAATATGTCACTGGGGCTATGCAAGTCCTAGGCCTCAAAAAGCAAAAAACCAAACAGAATGGGAATGTGACATCCTAATGGTGAGATTTACCTCAGACAATTTAGTTATCTAAAATCTAGGCTACTTTATTATCAGTGTTCCTGCCAATATTATTGAAAATGTAGGCTACTCAGAGGGCTGATTATTATATTGAGGTGAATTACCCAGATGTTCATCTATTTTTCCAACTGCATATGGAAGAAGCCTGGAAAACCTTGTTAAACTCCGCTTCTGCTTTTTTGAATATTTAATATTTATGTCAGTTAATCCAAAACAAACAAACAAACAAAAAAACAACTCTCAAAGAATATTTTTTTTAATATTTTGCCTTAATCTGTAAACAAAATAATGTCTAAAAGATTAAGTATCTGAGACTTTTCTAGTAAGACAAATGTTGTGAATCCACACTGCAACTCTAAAAGAACTCTACAATGAAACAAAAGGGACAATATTTGCCAAAACAATTAAAACTCAGAGTCACAGACTGTAGTTCCAGCCGATAAGGGGACCAGGAACAACTTTCACTAGGCCAGGTTGCTCAAAGCCCCATCCAACCTGCCCTTGCACACTTCCAAGATCCACATCTTCTCTGGGTAACATGTTGCTGTGCCCTCACAGTAAAGAATTTCTTCACAATATCTAATCTAAACCTACTCTCAGTCTGAAGCCACTCCCCCTTGTTCTGTCATTTCATGTCCTTGTAAATAGTCTGTCTCTGTCTTTCTTGTAGTCTTCCTTCAGGTACTGAAAGGCCTCAGTCAGGATCTTGCCCCTCAGAGAAAATGTGAAGACGTATTTTTATAAATAGATGCTGCAATAAAAAAAGACATTATGTACCCAACAAATAATGACAGTCAGAAAGGCTGGCTATTGAAGCTTCTTTTGTCATTAATGCTGAGCAACAGGGAGTGATGGAAAGATTGTATTTATATTAGCTAACATAATCATGTTAGTTAGAAGAAAGTGAAAATGCTTTCAGGACATATTTTCCCTCATTTATACAAATTCAAAATCACATATTTGTGCTTGTTGTTCATGATCTGTAAAATCCATAGAAAGGGTAAACTTTCAGAACAAATATGCTTATTAAAGAGTAACATAATTTTCCTGTTATCTTCTGGGTTTCTGGCGGGGGGAAGGGAGGGAGGAGCCGTTTGTTTGTTTGTTTGTGTGTTTGTTTGTGTGTTTGTTTGTTTGTTTGTTTGTTTGTTTGTTTGTGGGATTTTTTTGTTTTGTTTGTTTTGGTTTGATTTGGGGTTTTTCTTGGGTGAAAGCAATGTTTTAAAGTGTAATTTTTATTTTTTATTTTAACTCAGGTAATTATAAACACAGCAGTTCCTACAAACTGCAGTTAATCCTTCATTAACTTGTGCCATTCACCCCAGGCTTGAAATTACCTTTGCCCTGAGTGGGAAGGTGATTTCTCCCTATGAGAGGTTTTGAGGAATTTCTTCTGTCATACAATGGTTCTTACTCCTGTACTGACAACATTTGTAGTGGATGTCTGAAATCTTGTTAACCTCATGTGCCACTAAGACTATGTCAGAATGGCCAATTTTGAGCCAGATCACCTGAGTCATGTGGAATGTGGCATCAGGACAGGTACACACCTTCCCTTTGCACAGGTGGTTTTTGCATTGTTATCCACCTCACAGCTCAGATGTCTGAACAGTGGAAAAAGGTTTCAGGATGCAAACATCCTCACAAGAAGCAGGAAATATAACATGAAAACCTAGTCTTCTTTCTTTCATAAATATGACTGTTTGACGGCATTGTTAAAAAAGGCTCAGTCTGACAGCCAGAGACTAAGCTAAAAGTAATTTTATTTTCAAATACAAATAATTAACAGAAACTTCTCCTTTGCAATATTGAAGGCCTCTCTCTTGTTATGCTGCATCCTGCCAGACTGTGAACAGGCATACACTTGGGGTAGCCCTGTCCTAGAAAACCCTGTCACAGCTGATAAAGTGCTGCACCATATTGCCAGTTACAACATCTGAGATTTAAAGCCACCAGATCACCAGTAAATCACAGAAATCTCAGTATTGTATATATATTCTATTCTCACTTGTGAAGCTTCATCCAAAATATATTAAAGTCATTAAGAATCTCTCATGTGACCTCAGCAAGACCTGAATCAAATCAAACCTCCAAAAGCAAATAAGTTAACTTTGTTACCATTTTCTTGCTTTTACAGTAGCAAAGTGGAATACTGATCTTAATCATACTCTGAGGTCCAATCATGTTGTGTTTACTCAAACTATAATTCCACTGAAAATTGTGGATTTTATTTCTGCCTCTTGAGTGTATGATAACAGGTCTACTGACAAGCCAGCAAAATTCAGCAACTCTCTAGCAAGCTTATTAAAAAATACAAATTCCTAATTAAGAATGGTATAATCTCCGCTGTGAAATCTACTGTCAGCAGTGAAAAGGACAATGATAGTGTCTTTTCACAGCCTTGGTCTATCACACAAAGCAGCTGACTAATTATCTCATTTCTTTTAAACTTACAGACCAGATATGCAACTAAGGTATGCTGATCTATGTCCTTTCCTTCAACAAACTTTTATCAACTTGTATAAATTGAAATCTGGCCTTTTTTTTTTTTTTTTTTGTTATGTCAACATAATTTGTCTAATCAGGCACACAGCTCCACTCAGTCAGTAAAACCTGAAATCCCTTTGCTCTTTTGCAGCTGTTTCTTTGAACAAACACAGTATCAGCAAGCAAAAGTATTCTGGTGTTTAATTTTTATTTTTATTTTTTCTAGATGTATTAGCTATAAAAGAAACAAACAATAGATGCAAAATTATCTTTTTTTTTTTTTTCATAAGGAGTGCACCTCATTGAAATATTAGAAATCGTTTTAAGTGCTGATTGCAGAAAAACCTGGAATTACTAGCTTCTGTAGAGAAGACGTTCTGTGGATTTATCCTTGTTTTCTTTGATATCTTCCCTCTGGTTTCTTTTCCTTGGTTTGCCTTACCTTACCTAATTAGACCAAGGCAATACACTGATTAATGAGCATCTCACTGAATACATCTATATGAAAGAATGTCTTTGAATATATTCATTCTCTAAACATGTTCATTATATTCACTTTAGACCATGTGTTTCAATGGCAAATTGAATCACACTAGTGAGCTGAAGGCAATTTAATAAAGATCTTTATTGGGTTTTTTATTATTCTTGTTACAGAATTCAACTAAATTTGAAATCTTCATTATTGCTGTGATGGCAAAAACACCAAAATCTTATTCTGGGTACAATAAATACCATTTCATACACCTGTCTAAGTGTGTGTGCTTATACATCCTTCAATCCATAACAATCATTTTATTTGCCCAACTAAATACATTTAGATACTGATTGTTTGGGGTTTTTTCCTGAAGAGCATATTATATTTTCTATTTAATGGCAATTTCACTGCTTTTACTAAGTTATTTTCTATACAATTCAAACAAATGTATGGAATTTATGAGAATAAAAGGAATATTTTTACATTTCCATATATGTTGGCCTGATGTACAAACTCTCTCTCACACCAAAATGGCAATGGTTTCAAATTAAAGTTATTTTTCCTTTAAAAAATAACTGTTCATGATTTTTCTATACACACTTTAGTCAACATGGCAAATCAATATAATTTTGAAGCTCACTTACACTGGTGTATATGAGACAGACCCAATAAAATGTGTAGCACTATCATGTCGTAAGATTTTATGCATTTAAAGCTTACAAACTTTAGAATATCAAATTTAGCAGTGCATCAAATCTAGTATCCATTCTCTGGATGTGTCAACCAGTGCTTCAGAGAAGAGTAGACGTGCTCTGGGCTCCAAACATAAAACCCGGCAGCCAGGCTAAAGAGACAGATCTTTGGGACGAGGAAAATAGGAAAGGACACTCAGCCCTTTGCTCTTTATGCAGTACCAAGCAGGAAGAAAAAATACAATAGAGCTATCCCTCTACAGAACTACACCTATTAACAGCCTGAGGGTGCTCTACCATTATCCTCTATGCATACTGCCCTCTGAAAGCTGAGAAAGCTTTTTAGAAGAAGAAAACAGCATCAGCTTTTTTTTTTTTTTTTTTTTTTTTTAATTAGCTTAAGACCTACCAAACTGAGTTAAACACATTTTCAAGTCTCTTACTTTGCTCTGAGATACCTGGTTGGAGAGATTTGCTGGCAAAATTTACTGGTTGGTGCCATTATGACAAGAGGAAAAGGCAGTAATGACATATTTAGGCACAGTTGTGCATTACCCTGCTTGTATTTTACCAGACGTCTCTGCTATGTAGTCTCTGAATGTAAGTGACCTGTGAAGGATAGTGTCCTTTGTTTTAAGAGAGTTCTTATCTATAGAAGTAGAAGATATAGAAGCAAAAATCTATTTTACACATTGTTTTAAAGCTGTTTATCAAGAAACAGTATTTGAGTTCTTTTTTTTTGTGCTGGTTAAAACATGCTGTTTTCCAAAATATGTGCAGATGTTTACACTGTGCTGTTATTATAGAACAGTTCAGCATTAAAGCATTGTAGTAGAAGAAAAAGTAAGTTTTGAAGTGAAAATGTGGCTTGAAATATTTAAACATCTGAGGAAAAGGGATTTTTCTCTCTTTTATTAATTTCAAAAAGAAATTAATTTTTTTCCTTTGATGGTCTACTGAAACAGATTGAATATATGTCAGAACATCTGTCACTGCTCTTTAGTAAAAACAGAAAACTGCTGTTAGTCCCTTATTGCTAAGATGCTTTTAATTTCAATAATGATCATGGGTTTTTTCAAAACTATGTTTGTTTGTGTTTTACTATAAAAATATTGTCAGCTGTTTTCTAAATCAGATATTTTAATACCATATTTAATTATTATATAATTATGGCTTCTTCCTGTATATAAATGGGTGTTAAAAATAGGATTCACCTCACGTCTA
>VXAX01003646.1:4252578-4268377 GCA_013399835.1 Leptocoma aspasia | reverse complement strand
TCTCACTGCCGTGCCTCCGCTCCGGGTGGCCGCTGTCGGCGGCGGGGGCCGGCTCCGCTGGCTGCCCATCGCGGTGGTGCGGGCGCTGGTGCGGGCAGCCGCCAGACCCCGCCGCCGGGGGGATGGGCTCCGGGCACGGAGAAACTCCCTTAACATCCATCTCCATCTTCCAGTTCACTGTATTGCGAGACAAAAGCAGGCAAACACTTTCCACCACCCCGCGTCTTTCTTCTGCTTTCCTTTCTCCCTCTTTTCTTTTTTCCTTCTTTCTTTCTCTCTTTTGTTTTTTCCTCCTTCCACCCTTCCTTCCTTTTCCCCCCTCAGGAGGCCGTGACACGCATGGCTCTGGCCGCGGCTGCTGCACCGATCCGGCGGCTGCAATTCTCCCCTAGATCCTCCAGACTTTTGTATCCGGCGTGCGTGTGTAAGAGTGACTGTGTGTGTCTGTGTGTGTGTGTGCGTGTCCTTGGCACGGCGGCCTTCAATCGCCCCGAAACAGCAAACGCTAACTAAGCAGATCTCTCGCCACGAAGATCAACTCCCGGCCCCAGCCTAATTGTGGTGGTTATTTACTTTACGCTATCTGTGTCCCAGGCCCGGACAAGCCCTCCCGGCTGCAGCCCTTTGAACAAAGTTAACTGGAGGCAGCCGAGCCCGGGGAGGAGGTGGGGGCGAGGGGAAACCACCGGGGTTTAACACGGGGGAAGTGACAATAACCCGGTAATGTCAAGTAAAAGTTAAACCTCCCCCTTCCTCCCCTCCCCCTCCCCTCTCCACAGGCCAGGCAAGCGCAATACAGCAAAGCAAAACAAGCGATTTCAGACCTGTGCAAGGTGCTGGTGGCGAGAAGAGAGGAGCATTTACCCGATTGTTGCTTTTATTTTATTTTCCCCTCGCCTCTCCCCCCAGCACCACCCGCTATTGCAAATGTGGGCTCCTTGATGTTAATCTCCTCTCAGCGGTCTGAGTCTATGCGTGTGACTGGAGCTCCCTCTCTCTCAGGCTGCCAGCGCCACGCAGCACTGCACAAGGAGAACTGAAGTAAGGAGAAAAACAAGAACAAATCCAGGCTGGAAATCTAAATCACTGCTAGCCACCGGCTCTCCGATTTTATCAACAGATATAAAAGAAGAGAAAAGAAAAAAAAAAAAATCGCGTGTAAGCTGCTAAATCAGTTGTGACCGCAGTGCACTCTCAGCTGTTTTATTCTTTGTGTTATCTTCCTTCTCAGACTGAAGTTAGACATGACAGGGGAAAATGCAATCTCATTAAGAGTGGTTTATACCAAAACAAGAATTTCCTTAGTGGTGCCAGAGCCAAGCCAACTCTTCAGCTATTCCCCTTTTCATTTCAAAGAGATGAGTGGTGAGCACAGACCTGATCGTTCTTAAATCAGGACACCATCAGGTGACCAGTCTGCACTTCTAAATATAACACCACATTGTCCTGAGGAACAGCAGCTCTGGAAGTTAAGTGGAAACATCTCCTAAGAGCCTGCAGTGCAAAGATCTGATCTATACATCATCTGGCTGATGCATGTACTGACCTCTCCAATAGCGACTACCTGCTCTGCAGGGATACCGGGCCACATCCTCAGGAGCTGGTCTGTTTTACACCAAGACAGAACCTGTCCCAGGATATTTTGGGAAATGGGTGACTATCAGGTACTTCATGACACTCTTTTATTCCTGGCCTTGGGTTGTGTTATCCCCAACAGTGTTGTTACTGTGGGAACTTGAACAGTTCTTATTGTTAAAATGTATTCAGACAAAGGGCAAGAGCTAATCTTGCAATAGAGAAAAAAAAGTCTTTGTCACACCAAAGCTGTATTTTTAAAATACACATCTCTAAAGATCCTTTTGTATTATTCCCAAAGCATGTCAAGTATTTACAGTCGCTGCTGTTTTCTCAGACTGGGGCAAATGAGGAGCCTTTCTATTGAAATTACCAGCTTAAATGTTTAAAATTGAGGTAAATAATTAGACAATCAAGCTGTATATATTAACTTTTATAATCAAATACTTCAGACGACTTACAGTCATCCATTTGTAATCATTGTAATAGACTTTATTGAAAGACTACATTTTGTAGTAGGAAAAAAAAAAAGCCTTATACCTTCTGGACACTCTTGCAGTCTTGGTCTCATAAGCAAAAAGCAGTACTAACTGCAGACAGGCACTTTGGAGGGGAGGGTTGCCCAGCCACCATGGCTGTGGAACACATACCAAGGTGGACTTGATGGCAGAATTGCCCAGAACAAGGCAGTGAGCCCACACAGCTGATAAGCCATCCCACTGTCCACCTGCACAGTCACCCCTTCCTTCCACAGAGAAGAAGACATGCAAGGACAAACTTCTGTCCTCTAGAGCTTTTCAGTCAAAGTACTCCCAGTATCGCAGGTTGGAAAATGGCAAAATAAGACTGAAAATAAATACATTGTTCGTTCAGGCACTACAGTGCACATTTACAAAAACAACTGATAATTACATAGAAAATTTCCCACTGGGGGTAATACTAAATAATCCTGTTAGAAAATAACAATTCCAAATCTACCATCTTGAGGGCTGTAAAGTAAAATACAAAACAAAACCAAACCACCTAAAAATACAGAAAAACTTACCCAAATACATATATTTGTCCATGTGCTCTGAAGATTACTGGAGCTGGACATTGGCAGAGAATCAAGGAAAACTAATTCCAAAGGTGGGGGCTCTAGACTCAGAAAGGTCTCTTCCTAGTCCTAGAGGGTTTAACCCCCAAAACCAAAAGAAACTTCTGAGATGGTTTAAGTGAACATGATCATACATAAGAAGAAAAGGGCAGGCCATAGACTACATAAAAGTCAGTATAAAGTTTTGCATTTGGCTGCTGAATTTCAAACTTCCCTTTCTTTCTGGTTTTTTTACCCCATCTTTCGTTTTTCGGCTGAAAGATATTCACAACTCTATTGCAAAAATAAAATTATTAAAACCAATTTATCATAACAGTGTGCTCTCAGTTGTTCTCTGCACAAACCAGATTGTTGTTATTCAAAGGATTTCTAGAGAACCCTAAGTAGAATATATTTTTTTAGGCTAAGGCAAAGTTCTGAATAATCACTGCAAATCTCAGTGAGGGGAATAAAGATCTCCAGGCCAAGCAAACTTTGAGATAGAAACAGTAACTAGAAATCTAGAAACACTAACAGATTGGACAGGAAAACATGATCTGAACCAGCAGCCTGGAGAGATAGGAAGCATGACCTCCTTCCAATCTCTTCAGTGTTCCTTCTGAAGAATGGAACTACAGACCATGATAATGCAATGAAGCCACAAAACTGAACAGTTCATCGGTATTGCCTCATGAAAAGGTTTTGGAGCCGCCTACTTACTTGGTACATACACTGAACTAAAAACACAGAATTGTATTTGGAGCTGAGGTGGAAGAATGGTGAACCAGAGCATTTCTCCACATGGGAACGGTCTTGGGAGAGCACGCATTTGAGAAGCAGAAAGCAGGGAGTCTCACTAGAGGGCAAACCAATCCACACCAAAAAGGCTGAGCTCCTAAGAAAACAACATTGTGCTGAATGCTTCTCGGATGTGCTGACAGACTGAAAAAAATTAGCGTGGATCTTTCACTTATGTGCACTGTGGTAAACCAGCATATATTTTAGCTTCTATATAGAATAATAAAGTGCATTAATTAATATGGACTATCTATTATCATGCACAACATATATTAAGGATTTCTGAGCCCAGATCTATTGTACATTTTTCAAGAGAAATAGCATTCAAATATTGCTGGTGAAATCAATACTATGACTCATTAACACATACTCCATGCTCTTGCATATTTTGCAGTTGTGTGTTGTACTGTAAAATGGGTGTAGGTGACTAAATAGACTCCAGAGACACTGATGTTTTAAAATGCAAAAGGAAGACCTTTCATGACCAAGTACATTCTTCGTAGCTCGAAAAATTAAACTCAGGGAGTGATGATGATATGAATTTAATTACAGGCCAAGAATTGGAACAATTTGATGGAAAGGGTCAAAGATTTCTTCTAGAATCCAGTGTCATTTTTATCTTGTTATTCTTGGTTATGATCAGATGATAGTAAAACATACTGTGCAACCAACATGGCAGGGAAATTCTATGTAGTCCTAATTAATAAAGTTAGAAATGGTGGGAATACATGCACAAATTAAATTAGTTGCCTAAGATCATAAAGTAGTTCAGCAGCAGATTAAAAAAAGCATTTATGCTCTTTCCACAATCTCCTCTTTTGGTCATTTGTTTCACTTCACAATTTGTCACTTCTTACGAGTAGTTGAGTAGTTAGAATAACTGCGCAGAAACTAACTAAAACATTTTATTGATATTTACTTACATAAGAATTAGTGCTCAAAGATATTTTCAGGTCTTTCTCAAGGACATTTACGTTTACATTAATGTGGATGAACTGAAGATGTTGCATGTAAAATGTACAAAAGTGGCTATTACAAGTTAGCAAGACTTACACAATCTTTATAAAAATGCAGCTATCAGAACATTTTGATTTCTGCTGCCTCACAAATCTTTTGGTTCAGGATTCATCTATCTGCTGAATTCAGCATTTGAATAATTTTGACCTTTTACCACCCTTAGACAATTCAAATAAAAGATTTCCTGTTGTCAACACAAGCTCCTTGGGGCATCACTCAACAGTCTTATCTGTCAACTTGCATTCTAGGCAATTTCACTTCTCACTTAAAAGTTGCAAACAGAGTTGTTTTCTCATGAAGGCTCTGACTTTATCAATAATTCTCTCCATACTATACCTTTCAAAGTGGCTAACACAAATATTCAGTGAGTCATTTTCCCACTCATCAGTCTCTCCTTCTGCACTCTTAGGCACTTTACTGCAGGCAAGCAAACACTTGGTAGCCTGGGGACTTCTGTAATTTTTGAGGTCTATGTGTGCAGGTATTTTCTGTCTCAGAAAGTCTATAATTTTATGTGCTTAATAAATGCTATCCTAAAACAATTACATTGCACTGGTATATAAAGATATGCTGTGGATGTTCATAGAGAGTAAAAGCTGAATATATTATTTGAATTTCACCATTGCCTACACAGTCCACATGAAAATTGATATATTACAAGCTACATTTTCAAAAGCATCTTGTCTTTTAGCTTTCCACCCACAATTTTGATTCAGTTCTCCTCTGCATTCTAACGTTTTTGCTCACAGATCCCAAAACCACATAGAATGGCTGCACAACTCAAGCTTTGAATGATATTTTTGACACCTTTAAAGACTTTTCTCTGTTCCTTTTTTGGAATAAAGAATCCTATAATCCTTTGGAGATCTACTGAACTCCTACATCTCCTTTTCTAGAAAACCATCTAATTAGAATTGATAGGCTTAATGACTTTTAAACACTAACATAGCTGCTTGTAGTTTAAATTCTACATGACTGACAAACAAAACTATTCTCTGGCCAGAGCCAGAGCTTCATCCTTCCTTGCCAAGACAATGAGAGAAATGGCCATGTACTCACATCCCATAGCAGCATCATGATTTGATCTTTTTGTGTGGAGGGCTTTATTCACCTCAAAATTGTTACGTGAGGTTGAAAGAGAAATCAGCGTTTCTGGTGACTTTTCTGAGAGTTGGCCTGGACTCATAGCTAGTCAGGGCATCACTGGGTGGGACGAAAGGCCTAACCTGGGAGACTCAAAGGGAAGAAATAAGCTCTGAGGGAAATGGGTGGGCAGCAAAGCCACATTTGTTTCACACACTGAAAACATCTGTATTTCACTGGGTGATGCTACAGTCTTCTCAGTTCCTGTGGTAAGCCTGGATCTGTGTCAAATTGAAAAGTTTGACATAGTTTTCAGTACTTGGGAATGGAATATCTCCACTGAGTTCACTTAAGTTAGAAACTGGGAGAAAAAACAATTTGTCACTATAATAATTTTTAGAAACCAACAAAAGGGAGATGCTTTAAAACAACGTAAAAACAGTTTGTCTAGATAATTTCTTAAAGGATGCTGTATCTTCATTGCTAGAGAAGAAACTTACAGATGTAGACAAAGGCATAAGAATGTTCTACACGGGATAGAACATCTCCAGTGGCAGCCAAGGGTTGGTGTGCAAGAACTGAAGTTTGGAGTCACACTAACAGGGAAGGATGGAGACAAGATGATTGTGAGGGCTAAGCCCTTCTGCATTTCTGCTTCACCAGCTGGTCTGAAAGCCACACACAGCTCTGCTGTGTAAAGTGCAGAGGAGATTTGTGGAGGACCTAGTGCAGGTGTTAGGAGCACAAATTACTCTCTCATCTTCCATGCCATGGAGCGTTCCTATGTGCCTTTATATCTGGTATGGAATCGTAGGGCAACATCATCAGAACAGGAGCATGCCATGGGATACGGAAGAAGCCCAGAACAAAATGTGTTTAGCTTCAGCAATCCTTTTTTTCTTGGGTTTTTTTTTCCTTTCCCAATCTCTTTTCATAGCTTCTGTCTCTTATAGTAGGGTGAAGCATAAGGACTCAATGTGCTAATAGCATCTTACTTTTTTTTCATAGCAGACTGCATATATACATATGCAAATACAGTTTTGAGTTGGGATGATGGGTTTTGTTTAAAACTGTCAAAATGAAGTCTGGAAAATTGTCTTGATGATGAAAATAGATGAGTAATCTGTTTGGTAGTATCTGTGTAAACAATATGCACAAACCCATTTTCTTAAAATGTTTCTGCTTTTAATTCTTAAATTAATGCATACTGCTCAATTTGACTACTTCTTTCAACTTCTGCTGGCTCCCTGGTCCTGCTGAGATATGCCCCATTCTCTCCTTGTTCTTTCTGCAGATAGGAAATACATTTAAAGTCATCAAACTTCTTAGAGTAAAAAAACCCAAAGCGTTAAGCATAAATAAGACTGAACACAATTCATCACATCTTCTTAGGGCTAAGAATGGATAAAAAGTGTATATATTATCAATTAATCTTCTATTCAAATGCAGGGACTTGAGTACAGGATTTTCCAGTTGTGTCCACTATATTCAGGTCTTAACCTCTAACTGGTTGTACCCAGTGAGACAGAGTACGTATTTAAACAGTATAGTCTTCAGCACTTTAATCAATATTTAGAAAAGGGTCTGACTTTGCTGTCTCTGCCTATGATAAACCTGTTTTGATGCCAGTTTTACAACTACAAGGTGAAATAAAGGCCATGGGGGAAGGGGAAACACAAAATCCAGAAATTTCCCTTTCCAAAATAATTTTAAATTCCATAAATAGTTTCAATATAGCTATACTTTGGAGCTAGCAATGTCTCCTCAATTGTAAAAGCCATGTTTTCAATATTTCTGCTTTTGTTGGATGCTGTAGAGAAAAAAAACCCACAGACTAAAAATTTGAAAGAAACCTTTGCTGAGTGGGATGTCGTATATCTTCAAAAAGCAACCTGAAAAAAATATTTTTAATTTTTCTACTCAGAACTGTAGAGTTTAAAATAGACATTTGAAGGAATGAGTATTAATGAATACAATAGTGAAGCAAATTAATGAGGAAATGAGAAGACTAGAAGATGCAAAAACCTAGGAAACTGATGAAAACGAAAAACCCTGCAAACAGTTTTCTGACTCTGAATGGCAAACTCAAGAGAGATGAAAGATGAATGCATCAAAAAGAACATCTTTTTGTTCCTTGAAAGAATAGGTTATTGTCTACTTGTATTTCTTGGACACCATCACTGGTAGTTCACTCACAAAAAAACAATGGAAGACAAATCCCTGCCTCAAGGAACATACTATCCAAAGAGCCAATGGAAAAAGGTCCAGTCATTGCAAAATGAATAGAATTAGATCCAAAATTAAGCAAATGTACTTAAACAGCAAGGCCTCCCAGCATATTAGCAATAGCTCAGCGAAAGACACCAGTCAGCCTAACCATTCAAAGATAGATGTTTTGATGACAGATTAAAAATAAATAGACATGGTAATGGATATAAAGAAAATAAACTGAAGTTGCAAGGAAATGTTTTGATTTAAAAGCTGAAGTTCTTAGGTCAAATATGCTGTCAACAGGGTGTGACACTTAAGGTCTCAAAAAGCACTCAAAGCTAAACTTCAGCTCTGTGTATGCAAATCACTGGTGTGTGTGGTTGTTTATCACTGTCACTTGTACAAGAAAATGATAGAATTTACATCTGTAAAAGCCTGTTTGTGCTTAGTTTGTATTCAGTTAGCACATACAGCTGAGGTTTGTATGCATATCTGTATATTTTATCATTTGCTTGCAGAAAAAGCAGTGCTCAAATTGTACCTGAAAAATAGATGTCATATTTCAAAACTCTGGTTCTGAGCAGTGCTCAGAAAAAGCAAAAAGCCCCAATACAATGGTTTAGATAGAATCTAATCCATTTCCAGCAATGACACCAAAATAAGATAACACAGTTTACAATCAAACAAACAAAATGCCAGACATCATGCAGATATTAGAATGTGTTTGTCTGTTTCCTTTCTTGTGCCCTTTAATTGACAATGAAGTAGTTCACAATTTTGACAGTCGTTAAGGGTCACTTTACCTCAGAGAAGGTTCTAATGCTTTGCTACAAGTAGACACAATTCATAACTCTCAGTACTCTTGTTTGATCCTGCCATGAAGACTCATGGCATGTCTGTCCTTTACAATGGTGTCAGTCATGTAAACAGAACCAAAATTCCTGGATCAGGAGAGGTGTGAGCCTGAACTAGTCAGCTAACCTCTCTCTATGCCATCTTTGGCATTGAGCTAGGCCCTTCACCAAATTCTTTATAAGCACAGTCCAAGCTATCCCCAGTGCACAGGGATCCACTGGCCTTTGTGTATTTGCCATTAATATATATTTTTTAATACTTATTAATGTTTGACAGGGTATTATAGTAAGATCTAGATAAAATTTATTTAGAGTAAGTGCTTAGATTCTGAAACACGAGGCCCAGCTGCCGAGAAGAGTGGGACTAAAAAGCTGTTCACTGTCCAGTTCAGTTCTTGCATTTGCCTCTAAGAGACAGTGTTAGCCCTCAAACAATAAACCACATTCAATCACAGTCTGGGAGCTCATCTATACAGCTATTTATCTCATTTCATGGGAGCACCAGGAGAACTCACAGCTGCAGAAAATAGTTGAAGTCAGAATCCAACAGCAATCCAAGAAATTATGTTTTTACTTCTTCATCAGCCACTTAATCTATTCTCGACTTCCAAAAGGTGCTTTCCTTGGATCTACCTGTATCGACCTCAACTGAAACTCATCTTCCAGATAAGATAAATGGTGTCCCTCCGTAGCAGAATGCAGTATACTTAAAAATGGAATTCAGGTTTGAGAGCTACAGGGTATGTCCGTGAAGAGAAGGCCTATGTGAAATAGACCTAGCGAATGTTTTCCGGTTTAATACTGGAAACTTGTCTGGAAGATGGTCAAAATACTAAACAGCTTTCACTAGAAACAATAGAGCTGTATAATAACCTGTACTGGTTTGGTCCTGGCAAAATCCCTATTTTCTTAGAACTAAGCCAACGGTAAGGTGCCTGTTGTTTCTTGGGGCATTACCACACTGGTGTCTCACAATAAGAAAACAATTTTGCAGAAAAAAAACCCTATTTTGAGTGCCTTCTATGAAATCAATTTGCATTTTTATTACTTTCTAATGAAAAACATTCAATTTTACATACTTCACTATATTTATATGGCTTTTATAAGCTTGTCAAGTTATCGATTTTGTTAGCCCTCCATTAAGTGCTCCAGAATAATTGTGTTTACTGTATTAGGCACTTCTGTCTTTTCTAAAGAAAATTAGATGAAAACTAGGAGTTGATATCTTATCTAAGACCAACAGGCCTCCTACTCCAGTACCCTGACAGTGTCCAGTGTCAAATATACTTCAAAGGAAAATAAGTAGACAAAAGTGTCAAATAAATATGCAATAACAAGTGGGTACTAGACTTGCCTCTTAATTACCACCACACTGTCATTAATTTATGCCAAAAATAACAAATTATATCTACAGTGTAAAAATATTTTTTGCTGTAACTCCTGTAACTGTTTTTCTCTTTACCCATGTAAAAGTCTAATACTCTAAGAATTTAAAAGCCATTTTAAAATTCCAAAATAAGGTACAGCAAAGCAAATGCAAATCAGCAGACATTACATTCCTCAAACATGAGTAATGACTCAGCGTTGTTCAGATGTGCATTTTGATTTCTACAGCTGCATCTTGCATTGCAGTGCTATCAGTCAGATTGAAGCCCTAAACAATCTGGTGATTCTACAGTTCTGTGACATCTAATAGCTCATTAACTTTTTTCTACCTGTCACAACAACATAACAATCTATTTAAAGAGCTCTTATTTAAGATTTGCCTCCTACTAAAAAAACCTGTGTTCTGGGACATGATTCAGAGGGATGGGAGGATTAAATAGGTACAAGCAGATAATATTGCCTTTGGGCCATTCTTTCTGAAGAAACTAACTTCACAAATGCCATTTAGAATGAGAACTTCCTTATTCTCAGTTTAGGAAACAATATGGTTCAAGTATAACTGCAATTTACAAAAATAAAGAGGACAAGAAAATATTAGAAATAATCTCTATGTTTCATTAGAACATCCATTCAAACCATCTTCTGTGTTTATGCATTTAAACGTATGGGTATGTATCTTTATATAAAGCACAAACATATATAAAGCATGTATTTCCATATCATATGGATGGACTTATCCCCCCCATATGTGACATGGAATAGTGGGTAGATGGCAAACTAAAACACCCTTGCTTGTCATTTGCCATGTTTTAGGATGAACTAGAAAAGCATTTACAAGTGAGAAGTGCTAAGGTATTGGGAAAAAAATCATATTAAAAAAAAAAAAAATAAAGTGTTTATCAATGGAATATGAAAAGTTCCCTTCAAACACAAAGGCCAATTGAAAGCAGTTTCCAGAGGAGGAAAACAAAACCCAAAACAACCCAGAGTAAAATCTTTATTGATTAAACAATTCTAAAATGTTGGAAAAGGAGATTAATCTGAACAGAAATTAGCTAATTGGTGTAGCTGATTATGGACAAATGTTAAAAGAATAGCAAAAGACTAAACAGAAAGCTAAGACTAAGTTTAAATGAAATGGATGCAGAAGACTGGCTGGAGAACAAGTTTATGATTCAAGAGTAGCAGAAAGAAGAGATATAAATTGAAAGGATGTAGGACTGTATTGCCTGTATATGCTCTCAAGTGGAAATTCAGAAAATCTGGAAAGTTAAAATTACAGGTATTGATTTCACTAAAAAGATAAAAAGTTGCTATTATATTGGAAGATCTCATTTGGCCCGTTCTGGGTTACAAGTTTAGTATGTATTACTTGTCATAGTACAAAGAATTCTTAATTGCCTGAGATGCAATTTCACAGCTCAAGTCCTCAAGTGAATCCATGATTGCTTATTTAGTGCTGGTGTATATTTTAAGAGTTGTGGGAAAAAAATTCTCTGGAGTAATTTCTATTTCAAAAATAAAAACTTGACTTTTTGGCATAGCAACCAAGTTATCTCTACTGTTAAAAATACAGCTCCTTGTTATCTCTCTAATACTTGGCTAAATATGCTTTATTTTCAGGGGGCAACTGAAAGGAATCTGATGTATGAACAGCCTTTATGACTGATGGTGACAGTTTGATGAGTGAAATCCCTGTTCTTCTTCAGAAGGAATTTTACATCAGTAAACTTTTTCTCTGCACTGAAAAGTAGGGGTTTCAAAACAAAACAGTTCAAGGGTGAGAGAAGTTTTTAAAAATTCTTGTGAAATACTTAATTTGGAGAAAGCAGCTTTGTCATAATATTCAGGTGCTCATTGGTAATCAAATTTTGGTTTTCCTTCTCATTGTTTAACATTTGTAATAATCAGGATGCACTCAACATTGTTTATTATCTTGAAAACTGTTCAGGTCCCTGATAGGCCTAACTTTTTGGAAAAAATATTCATTGCAAATGCAAAAGATAGTTAACCCATTAAGTACAATTCAAGGCTAAAGGAGATGCAGCTACAGTATATCACTTACAATGACTTACAATTAAACTATCTTTAAAAAATTCTCACAGTGATATTTCAAGATTTTTACATGGGCTGAGAAAAGCTGTACTTAATACAATATCCAAAGAGATTAAGGGGAATTCAGTTTTTATAGACATAAGATCGTCAAAGGGAAAATTTTTAGAAACTTTAATGGAAGGCTTCAGAAAAAGGTAAATATGACCAGCTCCATGGGCCTCAGGCACCAGAGGATGATACAGCCTATTTGTAAACAAATGGTTATTTATTAGCTGTGGTATTTGAGAGATGATGATTGCTAGGGATTTATGAGTAAGTCATCTCATTTCCCTTAATCGTGGCAATGACTCAATGTTCCTAGCTAGAATGGAGTTTCAGTATGTTCCACCAATCTTGCAATACACTTTATCACTTGGGTATTTTGGGTTTTTTCTTAACTCTAAGCAAGAGTAATCATAAGACATTATATCTGTGGGGAGCATTTACCATGACAAAGCACTGCATACTTAGCAGAACTAAAGTCAAAATACTCTTTTCTGTTTCATAACAAAACTTCATTTGTAATTTGATGTAGAAGTAAATATCAGGACTATTAAAAATGACAGCGGGGAAGAAACGGTAAATAGTAAGAAAAAAGAAAAGTATAAAGGTTGCATAATAACCCAGTCAGTTCTACTGTACAAAGGCAAAGGAAACTCCTAAATGCTTATTAACACCATCAGTTTTTAAATACAGAGCATCACACAGTGTGTGGGAATGGGTCAGTTCCTGTCTCCAGAGCTCTAGTAAATTGGGCAACATAGCTGAAATGACCAGAAAATAATTTACTGGATTTTTGTCCTCTGATCTTGCAAATTTCTCATCACTGAACTTTTTCAGGCAGCTGCATATTGAGCTCATCCATACACGCCTGTCTTTTAACTCCAGGAGCTTAAATATGTCTCAGATACTTTCATTACTTGGATATTCCGACTTAGACTTTTCCTCCTCAGAGGCACGTGGTGACAGAAACACAAAGTACAATGTAGACTTTTGGAGGTATTCTAAGAGTGACTGATTCACGTCAGGTTTCAGTAAAAAAACTTTCCTTTGTGAATTTTTGAGGAAATAGGTATATTTTATTCAAAAAAACCCAAAGAACAACAAGACTATGTTTGGAAAGTTAGTGCAACTGCTTAGCTTTTAAAAGCAAAAATTCTAAACAGATGTTACGTCATACGTACACACTCTCAACTGGTTTGTGTTGGTGGATGCAGCACAGACCTCTGATATGTGACCTAGAAAAGTACTTGAGCTGTGAAAAACTGTCCCTCTTCTGTGAATCAGCCACAAGAGGCAGGTGAGACATGCGTGTCACCTGGCCTACAGAATTATTACCTGGCCAGAGCAAAACACTAGTTCTAGGAGCAGACAAAGGTAATACCTATCCATCATTTTCTAAACAGAAATCCTCCATGGGTGCTGTTTCCTGTACATCCATATCACAGTCACAGATTCGTCAGTAGCCTTCCCAGTCAAATAATTTCTTTCTGAG
The DNA here is from genome assembly GCA_013399835.1 of Leptocoma aspasia. NCBI lineage: Eukaryota > Metazoa > Chordata > Aves > Passeriformes > Nectariniidae > Leptocoma > Leptocoma aspasia. Next base: position 4,254,789 of record VXAX01003646.1, on the reverse strand, counting down.
ATCCAGGCTGTTCCCACTCCTTTCTGTTAACTTCGCATTTTAACTCCGCTTTTCTCTGCCTTCATTTCTTTTCCCTAATAGTTTCAGTTACTCTCTCTTGCCCTGTGCTCCGTCGTTTCGCCCATCCTTGTAACACCCAGGCCCAGCTCCTAATGCTCCACTTAGGCAGTTTTCCTTTTATTGCTGTGGCCTCAGCAGGGGTTCTTTGACACTAAAAGAGAGATAATCTGCTGCTACAAGCTCTGTTCTCCAAACCACAATACTTGTCAAAGAGAGGAGGAATTGCACAAAGCCCCACTTGGCCCCTTCGGTCCAGGCAAGGAGCAGATCCAGTGAAGATGAAGCTTTGGAGAAGGTAACTGCCAAACCCTAGTGGCTAAAAACATGGAGGCCTTTTCTTTTTTTTCTTTTTCTTTCATGAGGTTATAAATGCAAGCTAAATGTAGGCAGATTTTCACAGGGTAACTCATGCCAAGCTTTAGGCCACTACTCCAGAACATAAAGATAATACAGTTTCCTTGGTAATTGTAAACATTTCTCATAGGACCAAAAATATTTTCCTATGAAATCTATTGCGAGCCATGGATGTGCTTGCTTAAGCTTTCCAAAACAAGTAAAGTACTACATTCATTTCAGCCTGAGGCAGACACCTGCCATGGAAAACTTCAAGTTGATGGTTTAAAATTTAGCAAAATTGCATTTTATCTGAAGACACTTAATAATGGGAGAAGACAGTGTCTTAAATAAGGGGATTTCTTATGTGTTTATTTTAGATTTTAACTGTACCAGGCATTGTGGGGATTGAGTTATTTCCTCTCAAGGGGATGAGAGTAATTTTGCAGACAATCTTAAAAACAAAATTTAAATACAGCTGTCTGCTTTGTTCTTCAAGGGCATGGGAGATGCTTCAGAAAGGCTGAATTGTGAACTGAACAAAGCTTGTTTTAATAATTTCTGTGTATGCATTCGGATGCAAGGCATCTGAAAAAAAATACCCATGTGATTTCTTCAGATTCAGTGATACTGGGTGTGTTTCCCAGGATGAGATTAGGCAGATTGCCTTGGGTTTGCTCCACAGGGGACAGGTCAACTACCTTTATTGCATGCCATCAGCAATGAGCCACTGAGACATTTCCAAAAGATTAAATACTTCTCGGGATTAAGAGGCCTGGTTAAAACAGAAAATTTCCTTTTTTGTTTTTGCTACATGTAATGCCTACTAGGGGGCTATAAAGGGGATTATGGAATCATAAATCATCAACAGTATTGTTTGCTGAGGTCTTTTTGTTCTTATTGCTTATATTTATGTAAGTACATGCTTTTTGAAATTGTATATGCATGTATATTTTTATTAAAAATAATATGAATAATATCTTGTTTAGCCTCCCTAGACAACTGCTGCATTTCTCAAGTCACTGTGCCAGTTAAGCTTTGCTTTGTGGTTGGAAGTGGCAGTTGGTATAATTATTAAAGAGAAGAGATTTTCAAGGATTCAAAGGATTGCTTATCAGCAAGTACTCTTTATGTGACTCCATAATACTTCCCTGTGTTGTAGTAGAGGTTTCTTTAAAATTCCCTCTACAATCAAGAAGAATGAAATTTAAGAACTATGATAATAATGGTAAACTCTATTTCTTGTTAATTATTTCTCAGTCTCACATAGTCATTTTTTTAGTTTATATTATGTGACTGAATAATACAAGATTCACATATTTTGGAATTTACTCTTTTTGATTGAAATGTTATTGAGTACAAGATAAAGAATCTCAGCCAATCAAATAATTACTAAAACAACTACCAAAGCCTCACATGACGCTTCCATATTTTTAGTATTAAATTTTTTATTTTCTTTTGGAAGCAGTTTTAACCTTCTGTCCTCGTGTTTGCTCAATACACAAATGAAGGCTGGCATGAGGTTCATAATTTCACAAAATAACAGGTCAGTGGTCAGAGGCTGCAGGACTATGGATGGAGGATCTTCTTTTTGGCTAAAGTCTTCCAGAGCCCCCCCTTTATCTTTCCAACTATTTTTCTCCTGAATCTGACCCTGTCTTTAAAATGGGCGTCATGCAGTGAAGCACAGAAGTTCAGATGGCATAGATCTATTTTGAAACTTTTACTTTCAATACATCTCCTCTAGAACTTTAAGAAAATCAGTGTCAGATCAGGGTCCCATTGTGCTAGGAGTTGTACCAAAAAAAAAAAAAAAAA
>VXAX01003646.1:4211587-4252556 GCA_013399835.1 Leptocoma aspasia | reverse complement strand
AAAAAAGAAGACTGGGGGGGGGAGGATGTAATAATTCTAGTAGATTTTAATTGGCACTTGGGTATTAGTATAAATATTAGAAGGCATTAATGCTGTATAGGAAGATGAATTCTGACATTAGAGACCATGCTATATAATTTAAGACTTTTAAACGAGGTAAGAAATACCAAAGCAAGTGCCAATGGAAATAGTCTGAGATCAGTAAGACTGTACTTTCCGCCTCTGCCAGATTTAATCTCAGAGTAACTGAATTAGTTTTAGGTTTAACTTAGCCTATCTGTAGGAAGTCTGACAAAAATAGATACACCCACTTGCCATATCTGTACTAACACTGGTTCAGGTTAGGGCTCAGAGACAAAACAGGACCCTGTCCTGAGAAAACATTTCACTGCCACTGATTCCATGTTCATTCTCAGTGTCCCAGCTGAGGATACATTAGGATCCCTGCTTCTCTGCAGCTTCTTGTTTAGAACTAGGATAAGGTTTTTTCCCTAACAGCTCCCTAGCTGTTGACATTTTTCTGCTCTTTTAGAACTTTTTTTTTTTTTAATCATAGGACTGCAGTCTTTCTGCCAAGTTTATCAATAATGCACTGCATATATGTATCTTTTACAAAATATTCATATTGCACTGTTTTTTAACTTTTTTTCTTTTGTCTCATGTCTCCTGCTTTTAACATTTTTTTAAGCCTCAATCCTTTGAAATATTTTCTCCCTTTGGGGCAGGAATATTGAACTCTTCCTGATGCCTAACTTAAGTGTGGAAATCGACATGACGTATCACATATACTAAGTTTGGGATATTGAAATGTCAAATGCAATTCTGAAGAAGGTATGAAGGACACCCAGTGCCTAAGGAGACAGACGGAACCACTATTTCCTGAGATACCTGCAGCCAGAAGAGATGAATGTGCTCATGGCATAAAATAAAGCTATTCAAACTTGGCAGCACCCTTAGAAGATGATAGCTGGGAAAACTTTCTATGTTTGGCTCAACAAAGTGACAAGCAACTGCAGAATAGTCTAGTGACAATAGCAATGGAGATTTCCAGTACATTCAGCATGCTTTGGAATGCAGGATACATATCCAAGGTCTCTTAAGAGTTAGCACTTAGTAACATTCTAACATTGTCTTCTCATTTAATGTTGCTCATGTTGAACTGCACAGTACTATACACATGCCAGTTTCCGTTTTATTGTACAGGATCTGTTTTGTTAGGGAATGCTCATAAAGTTCTCTTTAGTTAGCTATTATTAGGCATGTTATATAGGCTTTTTCTCTGTTTTTGTGCAATGTGTGTTTAAAGCCCATTTCTTAAGGCCCATGGTCGTCCCAGGCCCACACTGTTTGGGTATGAATGGTGTGTTTATTGTGTTTACTGGAAAACTGAAAGTGAAATAAATTTGGGGTGTGCTGAAGACTGCAAACTTAGATCATGTCCTAGCAAGTTGGAGTATGCTTCTGACTGAATCACACGTGGCCAAGCATCAGCTGCCTTGCAGTGCCATAACATGGCCAGTGACAAGTCAGCCATGTGACTCTTCATAGGAGGGTCCCAGTGTTGTGAAATACAAATGCAGATGGATTTGTAGGCTGTGTGAGCTCCAGAAGCCTTTCTTAGCCTGTTGGGAATGCTACAAGTGTCCTGTATTTGACCATGAAAAGCACTAAGACACAGCAAGGGGCACAGCAGCCTTAGTGAGCTACATGGTAGCCCCTAAGGTGCCATGCAGACATAATCATATTTGTGAACATATGTCTAGTTCTTTTACCCTCTTCCACAAGCCAACCCTTCCAATATCAAAAAGTGTTTTGATTTTGACTCTTCCTTACAGAGAATAAAAATCTCTGAGGCACTTAGAGCAAATAATTATAATAATTACTTAACAATGTTATTATTACAGTGTTCCTCCTGCTTTCTCGTTCTCCATCATTGCACCAGCAACTCCTTTGTTCAGTCTTGACTTGAGTGAAGCACTGCAGTTTATTTCCAGCTCTTCTGGTGATGGAGAGATACAGCAGTGTTGTGCAGGACCTGAAAATGTGAGTGCAAAAAATATGCTTTGCAGCTCTTTGGTTGGCAGAATGCCCCACCGTATGACCCAGCCTGCAGAGAATAACCTGAAACTTATGGAAATGGGACACAGCCTTTCCCTCTGCCACGAACAGCTGTACTGCACCTACCTCTGGCCTCAAAGATAGTGAGGGATTATAGCTCTTCTGCTTATTGCAATATAGCTCACATCATCCATTAACTTTGTGCATGATAAAAATGCTTCATTGTGGTGATACATCCTCTCTTGCAACCAGCTCACAAAATTGGCGAGATAAACTTGAGAGAACAAGATGCACTGTTCTGAAAGATGATACAGTTTATTTACATGCTCTGCAGATCAGAGAGCTTGAGAAAGGAGTTTGCCTCCAAAATAAAATTGCTTGGGTTTATTCCATGTTCCAATTCACAATCATATACTATTTGCTGTTCAATTATTGTCCTTGTAGCTTCTTTATTCTTACTACTTTCCATATTTCTAATGCTGAACTTTTTAAATATTATTTTTCCCCATATAATTAACGTCAAATTTTCTAAGCAAACTTTCCTTGGTTTACTTATTCCCTTCCTGTATTTGCAACCTCCTTTTGCTATTCTCTTTTATCTCTGTTTTCACTAATATTTGCAACACCTTCTAATTTAGCATCATCTATGAAACTTGCTATCTTCTTTTTAACACTCCTCTCTTTTAGATTATTAATAATACTGTTAAATAAGACATGTTTAAGAGATTGTGCTGCTTCCTTTCTTGCATTCTCAATGACTCTTTGCAGCATGAAACCTGAAGAAATCTGTTTCCCTAAAGATCAATATGAATAAATGGTAGGACACATAGTTTAGGGACCATATTGTGTTCTGAGGAACTGGCACCTCTCTGATCTTTCAACAAAAACCACGCCTACCTTACACTTGGAGAGCTCACAAACTCAAGTTTTACTAAATTTAAGTAGGAGATTCACAGATTGTAGATGTAGCTAAAACTTTTTTTATAAATCCAGAGATTTTTTTATAAATCCACTGCTCTGAAGAAACTGTCCTATCCAGCCACATCAATCTATTAACTCTAACTTTGGCTCCTTCCATGCAGTCTAAAATCCTGCTCTGCATGCCATTCTTGTCCAAGTACAGCCAGCTGAAACAAGATGATGTGCTGCTTATCTTCCTGTAAGGTAGCCAGAAATGGTACTCTTCCCATACTACTCATAGTATTTTGGCTGTCAATTATCTGCTACAAGTATCTGAATAGTGAAAAATTCAGAAATAACTCCTCTCCAATATCCATTACCAACAATCTTTGGTCAAAATGTTCAGGTGTAATCAAGATACCAAGGAACCAGGAAATTTTCTGTTATATCTTTCTTACCTCTACATTAGTTTTGGTAAAACATAAAACTATTCATTCAGTTTTTTGTTTAATGGTGAAATTTTACTGCTTTGGTAAGGCTTCTGTATGGCAGGAAACTCTTAGCCTAGCATTTAACCTAATTAATCAGCTTTTTCTGACTCTATTCCTAATAAACATTGGAAAAAAAAAATACAAAAGATCAATTTAATATATGTGAAATGCTATGTTAGTAAGTATATTTAATGCAGTACATCATGCATGCTTATATTTTGTTTTGTAAATCTTCAAGCGTCCTGTGAAGTTCAATCACATTTTTAAGTATTTCTCATAACAATACAGACAAGACTCTTCCAGCTCAAAAGAATTTTAATATTTTTTCTTAGTGGTTACCAATCTGACTGTTGATTCAGTAAACTGAAATGGATCCCAGCATAGCTGTCTGGTGAAGATCAATATATCACTTAAAGATGTATAATATTTTATTACAGACCTTTTAGGGTACCTCTCACCATTGCATTTATCAGAAATGTGTTGCCATTTGAATTTCTGTCTGAGTTGAACTCCAACTACTGGAGTTCAAGTTTGAACTGAGTATAATTGACTTCCCTACCTGTTCTACTGTCTGAAGCTACCTATTTCACTACCTGAAGCTGTTAGACACAGCTTCAAAAATAATGTGAAGGAAGAATAAACAGGTATTGCCATCAAAAGAGGGAATCTCCTGCAGTGCCAATTCCTGCCCTTGCTCTATTCCCTCTCTTACATCACCAGATGTACTTATGTGACTACACGGTGAACTGGATAAACAAAGTAACCTGGACAATCTCTGACTCCTTGCTGGAGGGGATATGGGATTATTTTGATCCAGATTGGTTTTCTGATCTAATTTACTAAATACTCAGACAAATACTTCACTGCATCAGGGGACACTGAAAAAAAACAAAGCACCAAAGTCAGAAGGACTGGACTGCAGCAATGTCAATTCGATGCTTTGAAGCTGTGATACTAGAAAAGTGTGATTAAAATAAAATGGTACCTAAAATACATCAGTGGCCCTAGTGAACTGTGATGAAAAGGCAGTCATGAGAGATTTCCTGGAAAATACCAATCTAGGTTGCATAATTATTGAAACAAAGAAAATTATTAGCTAGTTGGTAAAAGTATAAAACCTTCTTTTTCCTTAAGTGTTTCATATTGCCTGATAAGAATTCCTCCCTAGTCTGGGAAGAAACTATTTATTAGAACTGTTTATTTTGGCTTGCTTACTTAGTTTTAAGCCTTCTCAGAATTTTTGCCTTACCTCTTGGCTGATTTATTTTTCTTTCTAATTTCTTCTGATTTTGTCAGAAATCCTTTTGAAAAATCAAAGTAAATTACTTCCTCAAGATGCCCTTTATACACTGTACTGTTGACTCAAAGAATTTAGCTGGTCAAGAACGTGTGATTTATCCTTGTGGCAGCTAGGCCAGTTTGATCATATCAGCACACATTTATTCAAGAGTTTCATTGCTTTCTCCTTAATTATACGGCATCACTTCCCATAATACTGAGGAGAAGTTTGCAAGCCTGTGATACCTTCAGTCATTCTTGAATCCTTTTAAAGATGGGAGCAGTGCTAGACATTTTTCAAACATCACATTTTTTTGCTTTAAGTGAGGTACAGATTTTAGAGCTTCACTTTCATATTTTGTTTCTCTTTTGCTCTTAGTTCTTTTGTCTTTTAGTCACAAGCAACATGTAGCAAAGAAGAAGTATTTTCAAAGATAAGTTATATTTGCTTGAGGCCATAAAAATACTAAAAGATGACTGGCCTAAATGGGGTTATTTATTACTTAAAACATTTCTTAACATTAATACGTAATTATGTGACACTTTAAGAAAACTCAATAACAAGAGCTGTCAGAAATAAAATTGTTTTGAGAATAATTTCAGTAATATTTTCTTTATAAAAAGTCTCAAAAGGAATTAAATTATTGCAAAAAATGCACAAAATCATTTTAAAGGGCTTTTCACTGAAAAATTAATGTGAGGGTGGTGACCATTTATCCCATAAAATAGCAAAGGGAAGACCTTTATATTTAAAATTAATATTTTATCTGTCTCTTTCTGCCTCTTTCCTAATTCCATTTTTATCCACTTTGTTCTGTTTCTCTTTTCCTTCCCTACTCCTTAGGGTGGGAGGAAAGAGGTTTGCTTTGATCTTTATTATATTTTGTAGGTTTTTCTTTTTTAAGTATAATTTTAGTTGTAGGACAGTGAAATGAGCATGCCTTGGATGTTCTTTACCATAACTAAAAGCTGTGTAGCAGCTAATAATCCTCTGGACAAACATACTATTTTTGAAGTGAAAAAACTCTTAAAGACTACTTAGAGTTAAATTTTCCGGTATTGAACTTAATGTTAACCAAAAGGGATTATATATGAGGATCAAAGGACAATGAATCCCCATTATTGTTTAATATTGGAAAAAAGGAGTGTCAAGACTATATAGTTGAAATGCAGTTTCTAACTGCTGAAAGATATGAGCAAATCAGTTCCAAACATATAAATATCCAGCATTTTCCTATAATGCATTGAAAATTAATTTAGAATCAGAGAAACTTGACTGGTTTTATTTTAGCAACTATCTAAACAGTCATATTTGAGTTATCTGCAGTTTTTTAAAATCTAAGTAAAAATGTATCTATGTGGTAAAAAAATACTACTTCAGTTTTCAATCTTAAACTAGAAAATACAGCAAGCTTTTTAGATATTGTGTCATGTCTTGTAATGATGACTTAAAATAATTATTCTTTTTAATAGCTCAAACTATTCAGCTTCATGAAGAACCAGTGAATTAGTGAGAAAGTGGGCAAAATGTGAGTAGAGTTCAGCAGGGCAGTAGTGAGAGTGTGATGAGACAAGTGACTAAGTGATTCTACATGGCTGAATCCCAAGGTATGTTACAAAGTAAATGCAGAAGATCTGGCTTTGAGCACCATGATCTAGGGAAAGATGTCTCTGCCCATGACTGGGGACTTGGATTTGGTGCTATTTACAGGTTACTTTTAACCCAAAGCATTCTATGGTTTTCTGAAAAAACAAACTTAATAAAGCAACATTTCTTAGATGCTGTCATTGTTTCTGTACCATCTAAGCTTACAAAAAACTATATGCAAAAAAACCAACCCCAGCATTTACCAAGAATGCTGTGAAAAGTATCCCATGAAGAGCTACAATATTATTCTGGATTGTGAAAAATTACTGTATTTTTAAGCCTGGCTCTATCTCATATGACTGGGTGGCTCTACAGTATTTCTCCTAGTACTAGATTCCAAAAAAGTCTTCAAAGATGAGGTATCATGGTTCTGAAGATGGTAGTAGCAAAACATAGCAAAAAAAGGGGCTGCTTAGATAGCATGTGCTTCTGAAGAGAACTGTGGTAGGAAAGAGTATGCAGTTCAGTCTGAAAAAGAGAAGGGTCAGGGGGATCTTACCAATGTATACAAATAACTAAGGGACAGTGCAAGTAGGAAAAAAGTTCTTCCGAGTGGTGCCCAGCGACAGGATCAGAGCCAATGGGCACAAACTGAAATACTGGACTCTGCCCCTGAAAATCAGGAAACACCTTTTCACCACGGTGGTGACTGAGAACCGGCACAAACTGCCCAGGAATGCTGTGGAATATGTCCTTGGAGATATTTAAAAGCCACTGGAGCATGGTTCTGGGCAAACAACTCTGGATGTCCTAGCTAGAACAGGGTGGTTGGACCAGACAACCTCAGGAGGATATTACAACTTCCACCATTTTGTGTTTCTGTGATAATCCTTCTATGACAGAGTAATTTTGCACCAGGAAAGGCTAAATAATGCAATAGTAAAAAAACACAGAGATTTTATCCAGATTTTCTGGCATTTCAAAGCACTTGTAGATCTGATGCTGCAAGAATATGTTGAAATAAAACATTAATAACTGGGAGATTGAAAAATACTATTTCTACTGCATAGAAATATGAAAGGTAAGACCCTGTGAATGTAGTCACTAAACTACACTGAATCATTACATTTTTCATTTTCAAGAGTACAGGAGTACAGTCCCTTCTGCTATTGCTCCTCCTCCTATTTTCTTTAAAAGCATTTGTGGGAAGAGGCCAATTTTCTAAACAAATTCTAGATAATTTATCCCTAATTTTTTGCACATATATGATCACTTTTAAGAAATATGATCAAAGTCTGATATAAGAATCTTTCAATAAGAAATTACAGTACAAATAATCTTGCCATAATAATTTTTAAAAATAGAGAATAAATAATCAGGAGATAATGTTCTAAATAATCTAACACCACAGCAAAGTCATTCAAAAGACAAAGGTAATTTGATGAAAACTTTCTAATTGCTAGAAGGCTTTTGGAAATGCTGGAGGATACCAACTTTTTTTACAGGAGATAATGTAAGTTGTAAATTAAAGAGTTTGTATTTTATCCAATTTTGCTTTTAACATTTGGAAATGGTTTACTTATACTCAGAAATAATGAAGAAACAAGAAAATTTCTTCCTTACCAACATAGGATATGCTGTTACCATCAATTTAGTTTATTAGAAGTCAATCACTGTTACAAGCTTCCTCTGTCAAAAACTCAGAATTTTAAGATAAACTCTGTCCCAACATCGGAGTAGGTAAAGCCTAAAAGACAACCACTTCCAGACTTTAATTTCTGAGTTCCATCTCTTTGGATGATGTCTTTGATCAAATGCCTTCAGAACAATTGACTTCAACTACGTGGAAATATGCTTCATGCATTCAACTTAGTCAAACATGCTATTTGATATCTCAAAGGAGACCTTTTGGTTTTGCAAATTTTGGAAAAGATTTATAATAAATTGCATTTGAAGAAATGCCTTAGGCCAATATGGCTGTCCTCAAAGCACACTGCACTAGCAAACAATGCACAGTCTAAAGTTTCTCTTAAAGCAAAAGTTATGACACATTGCCTCATAAATAATACTAATTTCCATCTGACCTCCCTCTACATGTAAACACAAAACCACCCTGTGAAAAGAATCAAGAAAACTTTCAGGTAATGCAGAATACTTAAATGCTGTATAGCCTTTCCCAGATGCTTTTTAAAGTAAATGTAGTTCTGTCTTACTGTAGGGAAAAAAAAAAAGCGCACATTAATTCATGACCCCGTTCTGGGGAATGGGGCAACAGGGAGGTAAGTTTCTATCCCTTTCACAACAACTTTGACTCAAAATGAGGCCCTACAACACAGGTGAAACAAAGAACTTCCAAACCATGCCCAAAAGGCTCTACAAGCAGTGTGCATGAGGGTGCATTTCAATGCTAATAACATGTAGATTATATAAACATAGCCTTACTGTGTCTGACCGAAAGGGTCATGGTGAGAAAATAAAGACAAAAAACAGATGAAAGCCGAGAGAGCTCAAGTATGTCAAAAGCATTACTCTTAAAGGGCTTTCCTGTAATAAATAGTATAATGGGAACCAAACAGCCTGGCATAACATAGAACAAACCCTGGGATTTCCTGGGATAATGCTCCCAGGAGGGAACAGCAAAAGAAGCGTATTCTCATGTCTAAAGACAATGCAGACCACTAATGTTTCAAGGGCTGTGAAAGGAACAGAGTGTAACAGAGTCTAAAAAGTTGTCCCAAGTTACAAGCCTCATTTCTCTAAAAATAAAAAAATTGTCATTTGAAAATTATCCAAAATATTTATTTTTCAAATAAAGGAAAGTGCATGGAACAACAAATAATAACAAATGTTGAGTTATAATGCTGTCTTTTAAAACAGTCTGCAAAACGCTGAGACATCTTTATGAGGTATGGAAATTTCTTTCTTCAAAGTCAATTAGAAATAAATTGCATCAAAAAAGGCAGCTGATTATACATCCCTACAAATTCCCAACATTGAATAATAAATTTTTATGGCAATGAAAGAGTTGAAGTGGGGATCTATTCTGGCATTACCTTTTCCAGCTCAAATTCCAGTGTGTGGTACTTACTGTTGTATTTGTAACTACCATTGAAACACCAGCTCTCTGTAATCAAAAAGTTTGCTGTGAGACTGTCATTCTCACTTGATTCTTACACTTTATCATTTCCACAAGCCACCAGATATAGTAAGACTATGCAAGTTATCATCATTCTCTGCAGTTCTATAAATTAATTTCCTGTTCACAAGACAGAACTTGTATTGAATCCAGTGGAGACTTAGAAAGGCAAATCTCAGATGTAATATTTTAGCACACAATGAGGCAGAAGGGAGTAGCTCTGGGTTTTTTTCCATAGAGGTCTGACCTTGGAAGTACACTCAAGACCTTTATGAAGACTATAATGGCCCACTTGAAAGCTTACAGAAAACAAACCACCAGCATTCCAACCTATGCATCCTACCTTGTCTGAGAAAGGCTGCAGAAATGTCAGTACAACGTGAAAATGACTTTCCATATCTGACCCTTTGTGATAAACTGGATGCAAAATGAGAAAGTAAAAAGTCTGCCTTAGAGAAGAATACAGACAGGATGATAGGATGCAGCCCTTTGAATTGCAACACTCTGGATTTGATCCATGTCAGAGTGATCAAATCAGTCAATTCTCACTGATCAACTGAATTACAATGAAATATAAATACTTAGTTAGATATGTGGACAGAGTAGCAGTTCTGACTAATATGGTACATATTAAAGGACTAAACTGGGCTGAGAGTGGCCTTTCTTCTTACAGATGGGTCAAGCAAGTTAATTCAGAATGAGTAGTACTGCGTGCCTTAACAGACCTAGAATTTCTGTTGGCCAACTCAAATTTTAGCATTCAAATTATGGAGTACCTCATAGGAGGAATTATTCACCGTATAAGAAATGCTTAGAGAACTCAACAACATTATTTTCTTTTAGAAATAATTTTTATTAATTGAAAAGGAATTTTAAAATTTCATTTTATAATCATGAATATACTTGCAAAATGCAAGAATTATCCTAGTCATGAGTTACCAGCAAAAGTAAGTATCATTTATACCTTTTTCCTTTCTACATGACACACAAGCTGTTTTAAATCAACAGCTCTGCAACATGCCTGAGTTCCAGATATTTTATGCAATATTATTTCTATTATTTGATCATTTAAAATAGTATCTCAGAAGGGCACTATTTGTAAAAAAAAATATTATTTTAACCATTAAAAAAGGGTTTCACATTAGCAAAGCATATAGAACTAAAACCATCAGACAAAAAGATCAGGTCTCATTGATAGTAAAGTGAGCAAGGTTAACTCTGTTTCAGGTTAGGACATAATTTATCCCAGAGTTTTTATTTATAAGTGAATAACATTCAAATAATTGCATCTGAATATGAAATCATTGGGTCAGTACTATAACTGATGATAGTAGAAGCATTATTAAAAGAAAAACATGTTATTTATACACAAATCAAAATAGACATCTTCACCTTTTTGGGCAGAACATTCTGGGAAAATTGTTACAAAACACACAAGTGAAAATAAAGTTCCTGAGGCTGAACTCTCTAGCAAGGGCTATGGATTTTTTTGGTTGGTTGGTTGGTTGGTTTTTGCTCATCTGTCTCTCAGATACAGAATTAGGACAGCTTGGGAGTTCTACTTGGACAAAAGAGGATTGTGGGACAAAGGACCATACACAGCCATCTTCCGTATTTCCATACATAGGTATAAGGAAAATATAAGAGGGAAATAAATTATTTGTATATTGGTATATATGTTGAAAATTTTGGTTTATTTCATGTTTACCACAAATTTTCTTCCATTGTTTCCACTCAAAATAAGATAATTTGAAATTGGTCATACTTTACATGGTTAATATGTTTCTTCACAAATAAAATTTACTTCTCTAGCCAAGGCTCGGAATGGCATACAGGAAATCATTAAGAAGTATTTTACTGCTTTCCAGCATGTTTACATGAACTAATTTTATAACATACCTGCAAAGATGGAAGAAGCCAAAGAATTATTGCTGCTAGCTATTTTTAATACAATGTAGTCAGCAGATAATTGTGTTTGCCTTAATGTTAACTAATGCCCCTCCTACTGTGTTTTAAAAGGAAGTGGATCAGCAGGAAACATTTAATTTACAGCAGCTTCTTGCTGTTTATGTGAAAATCAGCTACCAGAATAACAAATGGTTATTTTATGTATGATTTATTTCTTCCTTCTTGATAAAAATTTTTCTTTCAGAAGAAAACACACTTACCAAGAAACAGGGAGAAATATTTTAAAAATGCATGAAATGTCAAAAGTTCAATGCTTTTTCACATATTGTAGTCTATTGTAGTCAGACTATTTTAGAGTATTAAGAATATTTGTGAAAATGTGTCCCTCAAAGCTGTAGCTAAGGAAACACAATTGTACTCAAGAATTCTATATCCTAAAAGTTAATACTATTAATTACTTTCAATGTCACTGCTAAAAATGCTCAGCAAGAAATCTGAAAAGCAAAAGCAGAAGATTTTTTAAATTATGTTTTAATTATTTCAGGATGTTTGGTTTTGCTTTCTTTTGGGGGACCTGACTTAATTTTCTTTTTGTCTGATTGGCAGTACATACCTTCATAAAGACCACATATAGACGTGCTTACACAAAATTCCATACAGTATTTTCAAGGACTTTTAAATCAACCCACAGCTAGCTTGTTTGGAATGCCAAACAAGAAAACAGGGAAATAAAACAAATAGTTGCCATTTAGCCTCTAGTATAATTTTAATATTACACTGAAGGGTTATTTCACTTAGCCATATTTTCTTACACTTTTAGGTACTGCAACTCACAGTCACTTCATAGGTTTATTTATCAAAACCACATACTCTAAAACTGGTTGTGAAGTCTAGCTTTTTTTATGAATTTTTAGCACAGTTGAGAATGGAATTTGGTCAAATATCTGATTTAATTTCCTGGGTTTGTCTATGAACTATTTCCCTGGAAAGCACAGGGATATCCAGCAAAACCAGGACTGGCTAAAGAAAATTATACAAGTGGTTGAGAAGGTTTACACAGAAACAGCTGGAATTCCACTTGGAATCAGTGTGACAAAACAACTTGTGAATACTTACTCTTGTAAAATTGGGGGAAAGAAAGCCTCATACTGATACTGAAATTATTTCTGTGATTCTTGTTTATTTCAAAAATGCTTTTATAATTAACAGTATAGATGAGGTTCAGGTTTCCTAAGTTCCACTTTGGCCTCCTAGATAAAGAACATAGAGAACTATATATCCAGACAAGGTAAGAGCTTCTCCTCCCTCAGGCCTGCTCCTCCTTTTCCATTGTATCCTTTTCAAATGCTCTGCAGTTTATATGGAGATGAATTTGGCTGGGAACTGTAGCATGGCTTTTTTAGCCTCATTTTTTCCAACAGATCTAGATTTAAAACTCCTAAATTTCATATCTTTTCCTGAGTGGAGTTTTTTCACACCACACAGTTTATAAAATAATTAGCTAAATTAACTGATCATCTGAGATGCTGCACAGAACAATGTGTGGCATGAGAATATCACAAAACGTAGTAGAACCTTTCTTTTGGATAATAATGACACCATTTGGATCTTTTGAAAGATCCAAATTACACCCTTTACTTACACATTGATTCACCTGGTTTTAAACTAAATCTTGTCCAACAGAACTCCCAACTAAAAAATGTGAGGAAAAGTCAATGTTGTAATCATTACCCACACAATATTTAATAAAACAATAAGGTACACCAGTAGGATAGCAAACCATCCTGTGTTCCAATGCCAAAATGAAAACTGTTACTTATACTGAAACACTAAGGATGTGGCTGCTGAAAATCAGGAGTTTACTTGCTGTTGTAATTTATATTATCTTGAAATTATTAGAAGTAAAACATGGTATGGCAATAACAAATGTCTTGGAAATTCTTCTTTTCTTACACCATTTATATATACTTATTTTAACTATAGTAGTATCATTACAATTGTAATAGTTTGAGCATATTAAAAAATAATATCTTTTTTTAGGCAAAATAATACAGCTGGGAGGAAAAAAACCAGCACTACCAGAAAAGCTGGACCTGAAGGATACAGCTGACTTGACTGCTAAAACATTGCTATATCAGAAACAAACTCTTTTCTCCTCCCAAAGAAAGTATTAAACATATCACGTGTATTATATGACTTGTATATAAGCAATTTCTGATGAGACAGCCCTCATAAATGAGGACTTCTATGTGTCTTACCTCCCCACAAGAACTGTTTCAACAGAGCATCTTAGCACACTTTCCCTTTAAAAAGATTGTATGGTTTTGTGAAATGTCATTAAATACCCATAAGACTCATCATTTCAAAAAGTGAAATATTATTTCCAGACATGCCATTTCATGAAAGAGTTGGTGGCTGGAAATTGACTGTGGGAAAAGAATAATTTCACTATTTAGCAATAATTATAGTACTTAGGTTGTTTTGCTTATGTTTTTAACAGGGAAATAATTCCACAGTTCCATGCTCTGAAGAACAGCTTTTATATTTTAGGGAACTCTGTTGCCTAAATAGCTCACAAACTACTGTAACTTATGTAGACCCTTAAGTAATTACTTTCACTGATAAATAAGACACTGGAGGTATAAATGGCCTGTCCTATTATCCAATAAGAATTGTATCTGCTGTTGTTTTCATTAACATATCTCGGATCAGAAATTAAAACCTGGTAAAAATCACAAGGAAACTCTAACTAATTAGAAATAGCAATAAGTTACTTAACGAGGAGCAGATGTGATTTTTGGAAAAAAAAAGAAATCATTCTTACTTAAGAGTGTGTCTAACTTCTGAATAAAATAATTTTATATTTACCCTGAAGATCCTTGCAATTTGAAGAATACACAGATATTACCTTATCTGTGTATTCTTCTTCAAAATTCTTTATTATAGGGATCTTGCAACCACAATGACCTTCTTCCTCTCAACAGTGTTGCCAAATATTTAGGTTGTATATAAGGGATTAGCTTTCAGTGCATTTCCACAGTGTCCCATGCAGCAGGCTTTTTGATGCACTTAATACATTAATGAAAGTTTACTATTAGCTATTAAGACTCTCTAAACTAGTACACTCTAAGGAAAATCAGACAAATTTATTGGGATATTTCCATTGAATGGTAGATAAGTAATCATTAAAAAATGCTAACAGGTCACATTCAGTCCAGAAGCACAAATTAACCAAACAATAAATGTGCTTACACTTAAATCTAAACTTCTTGATTTGTCAGCCTGTGCATTGAAGTCAGCTTGCGGAGTTACTGCCCACATCAAAATTAAACCTCTCTGCACAGCTAAGATTTCTTCTAGTAACTGTTCCTAAGACCTTAATATAAGCCCTGCAAACAAAGAAAAACCGATGTTCTCTCACTTTTACCTGTACCTACATAAATATATGCAGTTCTCAGAAAATCTCTGTTTTAATAAAACTTAATGGTGTCTTGTACCCTGTCTCATACATATACCAGCCAGGTTTTCTTGTCTCAAGCTCTTCTCTCTCCTTCCCCAAATCTCATGAATTTCAGATATTACCCACCCTGTCAGAAACATCTTTGGGCATTCGCAGACACTCACAAGAGAAATTCAGTAGCCACCCATATTTGTTTTTCAAATGCCTAGAAGGACAAGAAGCCCTGAAGTTTATACTTAGAAATTCTATCAAATGAAAATGCATTACTGTTCTCCAGGTCTGTTTATTGCAAGCCTTCAGTCACTCCAATATTACTGGTTATAACAATAATTATTACTTTCCCTTCTTACAGTACTAGCAATTATATACTTAGAAGTCTGCTTTATATGTCATTATAACTTATCTGATTCTTTCAGTCTTACAATATTGTTCTATTAAGTTCTATTGTGAGTGCAGCCAATCTGAAAACCTTTTACTTATCAGTAATACTGTATTCAACAACCACAGCTCTTGTGTTCACATGTAATTTAAGAAATAGCAATTTAAATATTTTCAACATCTAAGTTTAACTTATTTTAAGGTGATACTAATTTTATGCCTTTTTAACATTCTTTTTTCACAATATATTTGAACTCTCTGCAAGTTCAAGTGAACAAGGAGTTCCATACAGTAGTATGTAAAGCCCTGCACTCATTTAATAAGCAATTTTTATCAAATTATTCTGTATGAAGAACAAGCATGTTTAATTAAGAGCAGCAGAAACTGCTACAGTAAATACCAAGTTTGGATTGAGGCTTGTTCTAATAAATTGGGCATTTTTAACAAGAAGTTATCTAAGAAAGATGATACCAATTTGTCAATTATTTGTGAAACATCTATACTGAGAATATACTTCAGATAAACTAATATGCTTTAGTGCTGGCTGCTGTAGATCTCCCCTAAACACTTTTCTATAGGGCAAAATGGTGCACTGAAAGTCTGCTGAAGCAATATGCTACTATTTAGCAAATTCAACATTTAAAAATTTAGTAGGTAGTACTCCTGTAGCCTCTACTAGATCAGTGTAAAACCCACCAATCTGGCATGATTTAACATGACACATAAAAGCTGCTGAGAATGGAACAGCAACAGTACCACAATTTTAAAGTTATATAATGTACATTATAGAGAAAACTCACATATCTTCAGCATTGAAATAACTTTCCTTTTTTATAGCTATTTCCACTTCAACTCAAAACATGAACCTTTCTAAATCCTCTGTTTAAAGACTAAAGTAATTCAGTATTCATCCCAGACATCTGCTCTAACAGACAAATCCAGATGAACTTTGTACTTTCGCTTCAAATTTGCCCTTACAGAAAGAAATTATGTAATGATATACTATTACGTTTCACCTCATCATTTTTCAAACATCAAGCAAATGTTTCCTAAACCCTCTGTATGTTCAAATAAATGATCATAAGTATTCTGGACCAAAATGCTCAGATAAAAAAAAATTACAGAATTCCAGGCATGGATTAAGTACCATAGTGCCCATTTACACTTTCATTACTTAGAAGGCAAAGGCAGGCTTTTGCAGTAAAATTCTATACCATATTTTAATGATCTTGAATTTTGCCAAGCAAAAAATTAGTATAATTGTAATTGAACACCTAAGAATACTGTATTCTCTTCATACAATTGTATAAAACCCCATTGATTTCTTGTCCTTAGATCCCCAAGATTCATGACAATTCATCAGTTTCAACTTTCTTCTGGAAACTACCAATATATTTTTCTCGAAATAGTGCAGTAATTAAACAAATTTTATATTAAAGGTGTAGTAGATGACAGTCTATTAATCCATCTGTCAAAGACTGCTTATCCATTTTTACTTTGATCATCTAGGTTAAGATTCCTCTTAAAGGTCACAGTTAATTCAGTCTTCTGAATTTTGCCTTGTGCACAATGTCAAGGAATGTTACCACAGTAATCAGTAGTTCTCTGCTTGTAAAGTGAAAATGTTCCTAAACTAAAACAAACAAACAAAAAACCCATCTATGTTTATCTCTCCATTCATGCTTTTTTTTCTCAAGTCATGCTAACTTTTAAATTGTTCAAATAACACACAAACATGTGAAATGACAGGGGAAAAAAGAAGAAAGTGATATAATGAAATATTTTAACATGTAATATTTTTAAGCTAACTCATTTTCATTTCCTATTTCCTCTATCTGTTTAATAGAAACCGCTTCCTTAATTATTTACTAATTAATGAAGTCTGGAGAGATATGGAAGGTTAAATTTTTTTTTCTTTTCTTTTTTTTTACATTGAATGGTAAATGTAAAGCATAGAACTTAGACAATTTTTGTTAAAAAACCCCAGAGGCCCTTGTGCCAGAATCACTTCAAGAACTGGCCCCTCTACTCCTATGCTTTGTATAACTAATAAAATCTGTACCATTGCTATTCTACATGCCTGCCCATCTTTCTTAATGAATTTTTGTCTCTTCCCATAAAACTTGGCTCAAAAAAACCCCAATACTTTACTGTCTACAACGGGTTTCCCACATACAACAGAAGTGCAGTATTTTGCCTTTTTAAGTGGCTACCAATATTCAGCATATGGGGTTTTTTTATTCTTAGTTCTCAAAGCACAAAGAAAGCAATGCTCATTTGAAAACAGACTGCCTAGGAATTAATTCAAGCTGAAATAATCTTGACTAAATAACAAATTCTGTTGTATTATAAAAATAAGATAGCATTTCCAACACTTTATGGCTATAAAATGCCATCATTTACAGATTATCAAGGCAGGAGGGCAGGCAGATTTCATTTTGTAAGGTCTTTTCCTCCTAAGTATAGAAAATGAAGATAAGTGCATTGTACATGGCAAGCTGAGAGAAGAGGTTAATGTTATTTCCATTCTTCTGCATGTTTGAGGGACTTGTTTTATATATCAGAATCTTTAAAAAGAAGCAGAAAAATATCAAGGCCAAAAGGGACTATAACTAAATTAGCATAACCACACTTCCTCTGCAGGCCAAAGAATCTCCTGCTATTACATCAAAACTAAATATCTTTGTAAAGATTCCAAGTAATGACAATCTTACTCATGTGTTCCAAAGGTTAGTTACCCTCATTGTTAAAAGATATGCACATTTTTTATTAGTCTGGGTTTGTCTACATTCAGTTTCAAGCTTCTGGACCTTATTACATTCTGTACTGTTTAAGGCCATTAAATACTAGAAATCTTATTTTCATGCACCTATTTGTGGACTCTGATCAAATTACATCTGAATCCTCACTCAAACATATTGAACAGATTGAGCTTTCTAAGCCTCTCATTATAACCCACATTATAAGTAGCACACAACCATTCTTATAGCTATTTCTGAATATTTTTTCAATAATTTTTCTTTTTTTGAAATATAACAACCATAACTGAAAATAATATTACAGCAAATCTCACTTACGCCATTTGCCAATGTTTTCCTACTTCTCAATTCCTATACCTATTTTATGTCAGCAAACAGTACAGCAAAAAAAGTGACCTACACACCTAAACACTTTACTCTGATCTCAGAGTACAAAAAATCTAAAACAACTTCTGAAGAAAATAAACCATTAAATATATTAGGGTAAATGGAAAAGGAGATAAAATGACATGACTAGCAAAGCAATCCTGCTAGAATGACTGGATATCTTCAAAAAAGGAGCAAATTTTATGAACAAATAAAAAGCAGAATAGTATTTTTCTAGATCTCTGTAACACTCTACATAAAAAGTTTTACATAAAATTGGGGTTATTGCTGCAATTGCAAGAAGTAAGGAACTGGCTGTGGAGGAGATGTCAACTCCTATGAGCTAGACCTCCACCCTAGAGTGAATATAGTAGTAGAGTTCCTCAAAGATCATCTTTGAGAACAATCTCATTAAATATTTTTAAAACTCCCTGGCATAAAAAGTAGGAGTGATGTCAATGCCTCCTAACCATGTGTCAATACAGAGAACTGAACTAAGATAAAGGAAAAAGCGGGTGACTCGGGGACTGGAGTAATAGAAGTGTCATGACATTTAATAATACCAAGTATGAGGTTGGGGCACAGGCTCCATGCTCAAGGCTTCTTAGCAGTGTATACTAAATTGGATTTTTATACCCTCAAGGAGAGGATAAAATTACTTATTTTCTCAACATGAACAGGCTTCAAAACTATATTTTGTGGTGATGACAGAGGAACGAGGACAGGAACATCTTCCCTGAGAAGTTTGTGTTGCTAAGCTAAGCAACATCCCTACCACCAACAGCAAGCAGCCATGGTCCCACCACCTTCTGCACAGCCCTCTCGGTGTCTCGGGGCTGGGGCCGTGCACCCTGGCTGAGGAGAAGATCCAGAAGCTACTGGCAGAGGCAGAGAAGCGAAACGTGTGCATCCCAGGTGAAAAGAACTTCCAGTTCCAGCATCAGATAGCCAAGATCCCAGTTTGCTCTGTGCTCACCTCTGTCAATGGCCAAATCCTCGTAGAACACTCTGTTGTCTCCAGTCTGGAGAAATGAAGAGGAGGCGACAAAGGTAACAACTGAGCAAAGCTTCCCAGTCCCAATAATACGTGGCTATGAGACCTAAACCACCCAGCCCTGTTAGAAGCAGGGACTTGCTTAAACTCTTAAATCCATCTTCCACTCCCCCATATTGAAATGAGCTCTTTTCTCTTTTGTTATGTCCTCTAGCAACCAAGTAGACGGTGTTGAGGAAGAGGTGTGAGCAGGAGGGGACAAGTACACAGCCAGCATAGCAGCAGCCACATGAAATTAATGCTCATGTGATCTTGGCACCCTGAGCTGCTAAGAGACGATGAAATATGGGAGCAATTCTGCACCATGATGATTCTGCAGACACATCAGTCTGTCATCATACACAACTATTTATGCCTAAATCTAGTTCTGTGACAGTTCCTCAGAAACTAATACACTGAAAACCTATTAGGGAAATGAAGATCATAACATATTAGTCAATCTCAGGACAACTGAGCCACCAATGTGGTGCAACCCTACAAGGCAAACATGACCTTAAATCAGAAATTATCATTTCAGTAGAGTGAGAGAAGACTTTATGCTAGTTTACACTGCACTAATGAGCCCCTGTGTATAGTGCTACGCAGAATTCTGGCAACTTATATTAAAGAAAATGGATTCAAACTGGGACACGTGGAGAACTGTTACTAGGATGATCAGAGAATGGAAATTTCCCTGTTTTGTAAGATCAAAGTTAAAGAAAGTAATAGCACACTACCTTTTTTCCTTACCTCCAATTCCACATTTTCTTTTGGCTTCTGCCTCAGTTGCACCATTCTACCAGCCCTAATGCTTCTGTACCTATGCAGCAAACTGGGTCAAGGAACTCATAATCAATAAAACTTTTCAGTCATCTGTTTCCTGATAGGATTTCTTTTCTGAGTTTATAAGTCTATGCTAGCACACAGAAAATAAGGCCCAAAGCTAAGAGTAACAAGGCAAACTTATGATGCAAGTGCAGATCATTGTTTGCTAATAAACACATGCTGAAACACCAAGGGACATAGATGTTTAAACATAAGGACAACACAAGCTTGGAGAAAATGGTTATACATCTATTAGAAACCACATTTCAGACTGGAAATCAGAAATTTTAGCTGTCACAAAAGTACAGTTGTAGTTCCAGTTACAGGCATAATTTGTTCTTACAGTACAGCTACTATCTGCTAACACTTTAGAAGTTCTTTTTCAATCCCATATTTAACAACTGTTCCATATTTTTGATAATAAGTATGCATTTAATTGTGTTAAAGTGTAGTATTTTTTTAAATTAATTTCCAGGAAGTCAGAGGTTAGTTAGCAAATTAATAAATAAAAAAGTAGTACCACTTGTACATCTGGACAAAATGTAACATCTGGAAATGCTACTAATAGTAGCAAGGTAAAAGAAACTTCAGGCAGGGTGCAATTTCTCTAAATTACTCCAACAGCTTTTTTCAAAGAATTGCCTCCTTTATGTGGTGTGAGATCTTTCAGGGGTGCCTTATATATATAGGTAGTTAATTTTTTTTTTAATCACCAAAAAAGCCCCAAAATGTACGTAATCTGTTTTCATCAGTGTTAAGTGGGAGTTGAATCTTAGAAGGGGAAAAAAAGGAGACACCTTCCAAAATCTTTGATGCCAGTTTTGAGCACGGTTAGAGCTCATGAATTCACATGAGAAACTTGACAAACTATGGAGTCTTGAAACACATCAACCTGCAGGAATTGGATTATATTTAAACACACATAGTAACTCTTACTTTTCATACCAATGAGTTGTACTGTGGCAGCTCCTTTGGGAGTCTCTGCTGGGAGCAACGAATGTGCTCTTCTTTGCTTGTTTGTTTCCACGTTCTTTGCATTGAAAGAGTGACTTTGGGATTTAGTTTTCCAAGAACTTGATAAAGTGTGACTATTAAACACTAGAAACATGCCTTGATACAATCTTAAAGAAATTCTGATACATTTAATTAAATTGAGGCATATTTCAAGGGTTAGCTGAATTACACTGTTCAACATAATCACACAAAACAAATATTTTACATGCCACTTGATAAATAACATTCATATGTGATCACATAAGTCTGAACTATGTCTAAACACATCAAAACCCCCTAACAACTTTTCAGATATTACACCTGATCCTGCTTTCTTGCCCCTCAAAACATGCCCCCTTTGTGCCTCACAGTTCTGCACTGGTACATTTCAAATATCTACTTTTAAAATACAGAATAATACACAAAGAAGGGCATGTAAAAAAAAAGAAAGATATGCAAAAAGCAGTAATATGAAAGAAATTCAAAACTCAATTAGTATTTACAAATACAATTGCTTTTATGATACCCTAAAACACATTATTACAAACTTCTAGTTATGCTTTTTAAAAATTTTTTTTTCTGTCCTAAAGAACATCAGAGTTGTTGTGATGGAGGGGTTCTAGCTGTTTTTTGAAGTACTTTAAGAACTACAAGTCTAAAATTGGTTGACAGTAAAAAAACACAGGTAAGAGATGCAAAAACTATGAACCTAATACCTTGTTTATCATCTCTTTTAATCAGAATGTTAGAAATTTATATTTTACAGCAAATTTTATAAGAGCTCGCACCCTTCACTTGAGAATTACCACCTGTTCGGTCCTGTAGTACTGCCAAAAAACATTTCAAAACCAATACAGACAGAAGACAAACACATCTGACAAACAAAATAATTTATATTATAATGGTTATTCATAAGATATATGTATTTCTTACCTTTGAAATATTAATACAGCTGTTGTAATTTATTTATTATGTCACAATAAACCAGTATAATAGCATTTCATCACACTTTTCAAATTACTTCCATTTTAGATGAGTAGATCTGTGGTCTCTGTTATTATTTTTAATGAATAGCAAGCATCATATCATTAATAAATAACATACAATAACAATATGTTTGTATGTCTCATCTATTGTTAAAACATCACCTTCCCCTCAAAGGGACATATCAAGTCTGTTTATTTTTGGAAATTCCTGCTATGTAGCAAACTACCCACAGCCACTTGTCATCACCGAAAAGGTCAGTGAATTTGGAGCACTTGTCTTTTTGTAAAAGAAAAATGTATGAAGTTTGACAACACTTTTAAGCACTTTGCCACAAGTTATCTAGAGAATCACTGGGTGGAGCCAGGGATTTTCATGGCCCCTCCCCATCTCATTATGAACTCTGGTAACGATGCCACCGTTTGAAGCGCTCGTTTTTGTCAAGTTATAACATTGGTGCCATCCTGAAGCACATTGTGCACTCCTGGCTCCAACTACTTTGCTGCAATAGCTCACCCCTGAGTGAGGCAGTGAAGGAGTTTCGTGTGCAGTGCTCTCTCTGTAGCCTTAGTCTGGAATCCCTTTTTTATTCCAGTCAAAGCAGCCACTCCATCCGTGGCTACATTTGCAGTTTTTCCATTAAACATCGGTTTCATTAAAGAAACTGTTTCCTGTTGAGAATAGATCTTCTCCAGTACATTTAGATCAGTAATTGTCCTAATGCTTGTTTCTTCAAATCTGCAGCAGTGTCTTTTATGCATCTTTCAACAGTATTTACTGACAAGACTGCATTTTAGATTGCTGCTATATTGTTTTACCTGTGTTATTTCAGTGATTTTTATTGTCGTGGGAATAACAATTGCTGCCTCAATGGCATGTGGCCTTTTGCTATTATCTATGAAACTTCTAGACTTTTATCATTAAGTTTTGCAAAGTGCTGAAAACATCACTGAAAAATATTTGTGAAGGTCTGTCTTTCTGTTCTGAATGCATGGCTTTCTAAACATCTTGCTAACCATAGTAGCTTCATACCACCCTTAGCTGATATCTCAAGACACAATCACAGTTCTGGTGAACTTCATTAACAGCGGATGTCAGTTCATAGAATCATAGAGTCACAGAATCAAAGAATGATAATTCCAAACCCCCCTGCCATAGGCAAGGACAACTTTACTAGTCTAGACTAGACTAGATCCCACTTCTGACACTCCCATTTCAAACCAGGACATTAGGTTGCTTAGAGCTCCATCCAACCTGGCCTTGAACTCTTCCCAGGGGTGACATATTCACAACTTCTCTGGGCAACTTGTTCCAATGCTTTGCCACCCTCACAGTGAAAATCTTCTTCCTAATAGCTAATCTAAACCTACCTTCTTTCACGTTTAAGCCATTCCCCTTTGTCCCCTTTGTAAAAAACTCCATTTTTCTTGTAGGTTCCCTTTAAGTACTGGAAGGCCACAATTAGGTTGTCCCAAAACCTTCTCTTTTCCAGGCTGAACAAACCAAATTCTCTCAGCCTGTTCTCACAGGATATTTCAGTCTTGATACTTTTTAATGTGTTTGATCAACTTACTGTCAGATCCAATCAGATCACCATTGGTTTTGATGTCGTGTGGCTGACAAAGAAGTCACACTTGGATCAGAAGTGTCAGCTCTACCATTTTCTTGTTCCCTGCTTGTGTTTAGCATTATCTTCCATGACAGTTTCTTTGCAGGAATCTTTTTAAGACACTTGTCCATTTTGTGAGGGTTAATGTAATCAAAACTAGTTAATACAATCTGTAAATCCAGTTAAGCAGGCACATGGGAATGGGAATTTAGACAATACACTGAAAACAAGTAAGTGACTGTCAACACCTCTGCATTGTGGAGCACCCAGTGTTCCCCCAGGGTACCTTGTGTGCCATACCTGAGGTGACCATCTGACCAAATGTGGGCAACACTTTTGTTTCGGGGTTTTTCCCTTCTTTAAAGACAGACTCATTGGAGGAGCTACCACTGAAGCAAGTAGGGGCAATGCAACCAGATGGAGAATAAACAACAGCAACAAAGATATCATGCTGCTAGTGGTGCCTGTTCATCTGGATTTCTACTGAAGGGAGAAGAATTCTCCCAGTAAAACCCAATCAATCTGAATAATTTGAACAGTTGTGTGGTTGTGTGAGTATTGGATTATGTGTCTGACTGTTGGCTCCATCAAACTCTGAGATGTCACCCAGGTGAGCTCTCAGTTATTTGTGATCAGTTGCAACTACATTCTTGTGGCTTCCTTCTCTGACCCACTTAATACCTGCTTCATTCTGCTTCCCAATCCTGACCAGCCTGCCTGCTTGCTTCTTTAAATAAACTCTCACCTTGCCCTTCTACTTAGTATATATTTTGATTCTGTGGCTTTTTCATTCTAAGTCTGATTCCTGAGTATGCTTTCACTTTTTTGCCTTTTTGCTTTCTTTCTTTTTTTTTTTTAAGATGCTCTGTGCTCCTCCTAATTTCTGCTTCTTTGGCTCACCTTACCTTTTTTCCTGCCTTGATTCTAGTCTAGCAGCCCAGTTGAGCCCAGTTGCCTATTTGTAGTACCTACCTACAGTTGTTTGATATAGTGTGGAAGTTAACAGTACAAATTAAAAAATGGAACTTTCACAACTATTGAGCATATTTAGAGCTGTTACTTGACAGCAGCATCAAAACAAATTGAATACTGCAGTAATTTTCTATATATTTACTGAGACATGAAAACTCCCTGTGCATCTGTAGGAAATCCAGCATAGATCCCTCTCTTCCACTAAGAACACTGTTCAACTCTCACAATGTATTATTCAGGGAGCATCAGGCCTCTGACTAATGATAAAGTTTCATCAGGCAGAGTGACTTGTGTGCTATGGCATTACCTAAGCTAAAATATGGATTATTTTCCTACAGTTTCTAAAATAATAATGTGTCACTTAAAAAACTAGTGAGTCTGAATCTGAAAAAAACTAAGCATAAAAGACAATATAATTTAAAATTAACCCTTTTAGTAACTATTTCTCAATTTGATACAAGTCCCAATACTAACATGTATTAGGACTAAAGTCTTCAATATTAGACATTACTTAAGCAATAATAAAATCTATACTTGTAACTAGTATACAAAAATAAAAGACTTCTAGATTCAATATCTACTTTATGGCTTCTGTTCAAATCTCATGTCCTTTTGAGATTTCTGGTTTCACTTTAAAGAAGCCTATCTGAAATTCTCTGTATTGGTAAAAGAGCACCGAACCGAAACTTAGTAACTTGATCAAAAACTCTACCATGAAGGATCAGATATTTTTGGGATCATGCTTTTCACTTTTTGACAAGAAAAGAAAGTGAATGCCTGTGAGTTTTTGGCCTCTAAACTTAAGCAGATGTTCACATCTGAAAACAGAGATAATCTTCAACATATTCATAGCACTCTTGAATTTTGCCATACCCAGGTACCAGGACTTGCATCTGAAAATAGCCAGCACTGCTGAAATGAAGTGGGAAGGCCACTACAAAAATATGGACCCTTGTACTTAGTATTTTTCGGATGGCATTATAATTTGACAGTTCCTATTCAACACGACATTCACCTTGACTGGGACATAGTTCAATCACACTGGACCAGACACACACCTGTTGGACACTATTTGCAAGTTCCATTAAAGCCTTCTGAGAGTGGCATTATCATTATGGTTTGCTGTTGTTCAAGATTTCTCCCCTCAGAATCCTGAACAAAATCTGTCTTCTGCTCCATACTACTCTTTAGGGTGGAGCTCCTCATGAACTGCAGCTTGCCAGCGAATTATGAGAAATAAATCAGCACCTTAAGAGAGTTTTGAAACTGGAGAAACTCAGTCAATGGGAGAATTAATTTCTGGAGCCTATCTTATTGAAGAAAATTTACCATTAAGGGTTACTTCTGTATATTTTTGTTTGTGGAATTAGCATCCTCTGATTACAAGCTTACAAATCCTTAACAAATCTCAGGGTCACTGAAATGAATATTTGAAAGTTAAATGTTTGTCTTAAGTCCTATTTTCAAGTATGAGTATATTGTAAACTGGCATAATCAACTGGAAATTCACTTTTTGCCAGCTTAATTTCAATCTTCCTTTATTTTAGAGCAAGGACTCAAAAGAAAGGACAGGAATTCCTCCTCCAGTGGCATTGTTCTTGAAAGCATTCATAAAAAATAACTTGGAAACATCTGAGAGTGACGTGACCACACACTGAGTTAAATCTCTTCAGCTGTGATCTTACCTTGAGCAAAGTAAACTTTGATGCAGAAGATGAAGTGGCAGAAAATTTGTGGTGATAATTCTTAGGGAACCACCCTTATTAACAAGGAAACTACATTCCTTCAAATACCTCAGTAGATGTTATGGTAACAGTCAGAAACCCTGCACAGAACATAAGGAGGTGTAAGTTGTTCTCCAATTAAACACAGGAAAAATGTATTAAACAAAAGACAAAGCATAGTATCTAAGCAGAATTTCTGATTAAGGTGCTGGCTACTGAAGAAGAGACATTAACTCTCTCATGACTACTCTACATATTTTGATTTGTGCTTCTGCCTTCAAGGCAGTAGTATGTAGAACAATTCAAATCCAGGACAGGAGCTTCAATCAGACTTACCAGTAAAGATGCACCAGATAGCCATGTACCTAATATTTGGATGACTCACCAAGTTTTTCAGGAAAATAGGATAGAATGATGCTCTATGAAAGCCCGACATGTTCCCTTAAGGAAAGTCAAACTGATACTTCAATTCTATAAGCACCCTATCTAGACAGAATAATGTCAGTAGTAATTATTTGTTTTTCAAGTTTGATATTTTTAAAGCATCAGGAAAATGAAATTATACGCACAAGCTGATGCTAAATGAGCCTTCAGGATTTCAGAAGTTGAACTATTCACCCAAAACTCAGAAAAACACTCCACTTTCAGAGCACAGGGATCAGACGTAATTCCAAAGAAAAACCAAACCAACCAACCAGACAAAAAAAAACACACAGAAAAGTACTGCCATTTTTCCTTCCAAATTAACTTGCACCAAAAAATAATCTTCCTATTTCATTGCTTTTTCTGAACATTGAAGTTATGTAACTGGGATAGATAATGCCATGGCTGAGGAAACATCCACAATGGGAATGTAAAGGCTGTACCAGATGAGTTTTAGGATACAGTGCTGGGATGATGGTACTAGTATGGAGAAAATGGATCTATGCAATGCTGCTGAATCATTGCTTTGAAAAAACACTATTCTTCAAAGATCCTTCAGGTGATGGGAATATTGAATCACATCTTATCACTGAGAATTAATATAGATGTAAAGATTATTACTTCCACAAACTCCCTGAAGAAGTCTGCAAGTATCTTGACAACGAAATCAGGTTAATACAACCTTGAATTTCTGAAAGACACTTAGTTCCTCACTATAGACTCTTAAGACAAGTAAGAATGTCATGGTTTATGGATCTTCAGATGACTAAGCCAATGACAAAAAAAATTTTAAAAAAAAAGGGTAAAAGCATATTTGGGCTGTTTTCCCAGTAATGACTTTTCACTAATGGAATTCAAAAAGTGGTCTCTGCTTGGCCTTTTTTTGTGCAGCATGTGCACAAATTATCTGGAAAACTGCGTAAACACCAAGGGGAATGTCTAAGTATGCTCCAATATTGATACTAACTTGTTCCAGAAAGAGGAAAGGCATGAGGATAAAGAACTGAAAATCAACATCAACAATCTAACCAAAAAATAGCAAAAAATCTCACACAACTTTCTAGTCCTGACTGGGTGGATGAAATGGCAGATGAAATACAGGGTAAATTAAAACTTAAAAGTGATGAATATGGGAAAAATAATTTACCTTTATAAACAAGCTGAAAAATTGACACTTAAACATGACATTGAAGTTATGACAACTCTATAAAAACATTGGTTCAATGTTCAGGAGCAATCTAAAAAGGAAATCAAGTATTTGGAATTACTAAGATGGAACAGAGGAACACACCACCATGCCACCACATGATTTCACCAAGCTCCCAAATCCCACAGGCTGCATGCTTTTTTGTTCCACAAGAACAAGACAGAACAAAAAAGATAGAGGTAACAAGGAATCAAGGTAGAGAATACCTTTCAAGTACTGTGACATAAGGTAGAATTCCTTACCTTAAAAAAGGGATGGCTGACAAGATCATAAAATGGAGATATACTAAGTCTTGACCGGTATAGAGAAAGTGAAGAGGTTTTTTATTATTTCCTATTTTTCTATGTTCTCACAAAAATACAGACTTACAACAATAGGGAAAGCAGTTGGTTAAAGGAGAAAAGCGTAACAGTACAGCTGTGAAGGAAGTCCAACGAACGTTTGTCACACAGCAGACAAAGTATGTTGACTACCGAGTTAGCAAATGGAGAGCAAATGATAAAGGCAGCTGAAGACAGAAATACTTGCCATTAGGAAATGAACACTTTTCCGAAGACAATACTGGGAGGGGGTGGTGTGTGATGCTCCTCGCGAACAGGGGCAGGGAAGGCAGTCGGTGGGGAGAAGCCGAGCTCCGCACCCGCAGCTGGGCTGTGACACCTCGTGGTCGCACGGTCTAAGTGCAGTCCGGGGCACCGCGCTGCAGAGCACCGCTTGTTTTGCTTTCGATATTAAAAGCAGGCATCCCTAAGACGTGATCAGTGATGGGGGGCAAGCAGAATAAAATCGGAAGTGTACACTGCTTATAGGCTCTCTATATAGAAATGGGTCGTCTTCTAAAATTTAAGAAGTGAGTTTATTAGTGATATATAAAAGAGAAAGTTGACTCAAATGCTGTTCTATCATTAAAACAGACATTTTCATTAATACTGTTTAATTATTCTTCAATTATTATTAGACTTCAATTATTGAGGAAAACAGACTAAATTTTAAGCCAAATCTGAATCCAAAAAAATCACAGACCACCTGAACAATGCTCCCTCAGCTGTGAATGGAATTGGATTTGAGCTTCACGACATGCAAACCGTATGGTTCTAGCAGACACAAGGACATGGAATCTTAAAGACCCATGCCTCAGAAACAAAATATATCACTTTATTTGAAAACCCTACTGGAATGCAACTTCCTCCTAACCCTTGTTTTGGCTCTGTGCAGCTTGGAAGAGCAATTCAGCTCATCATGGCTAAAGCAATACTGAAATTTTATTTTGAGATCCTTACAAGAAAGAGGTATGTTAAATTTCTCACACCTATAGTACTAGATTTTAAGTCTTACAGATACTTTCCTTTACCTACTTCTAGGTTTGCAAAAAGATTGAATATTTAAAGGCAAATCATAATCACAGAATCACAGAATATGCTGAGTTGGAAGGGACACGCAAGGATCATTGAGTACAACTCCTGGCCCTGCACAGGACACCCCAAGAGTCACACCATCTGCCTGGGAGCACTGTCCAAACACTTCTTAACTCTGTCAGGCTGGTGCTGTGACCACTGCCCTGGGGAGTCTAAACCAGTGCCCAACCCTATTAAAGTTTTTGTTGAATTTCATTGCATAAAACATATTGGATAACATAATCACTGAGATACCAATTCAAGTGAAAATTTCTAATATTAAAAAAAAAAATTACTCATCAGAAATTTTACATCAGAAAAACAGTATTTCTTGAATAAAATATGAATAAAGTAACAGAAGCTGTTTTTAAAAATCCACACTATTTTATCTACTTACAGTCATTTAGATTTGTTGAATTTCTCCTATTTTATCAGCTTACAATAACCACAAAAGAGTTCACTTCTTTAGAAAGTCCCATACAACCTTCTTTAAGGGTTTTTTCTTCCCCTGAAATCTCAATTAGTATTTGGTTTAACAGCCTAAAAGACGTTTATATATGACAAGAGTTCAGTTGTCTTGCAAATTATATTCATCAACTTTCAAAGCAAATTACAATCTTGGCAAGAATATAATATTAGCAAAATAAAATGAGAATAAGTAATGCTCCCTTGTTATTAAGTTGCAAGAATGCCTTTCCTAGATGAGAATGAAATACATTCACGTGGATTACAACAAAATGAGGATTAAAGTCTCCCATTTCTATCTATTTTTTTAAGTAATAAAATGCAGTCTTCAGCAACATAAACAAAGCACATTTGAACATTTCAGAAGGAAAAATCTAATTCTCAGCAACAGGATGAAGTCATGAAACAAAGTTACTTCTGTGAAAAGGATTGCAGTACTACAACCTTTCCTAAAACTCTTAGTCAAGGCATAAGTAAATTCAGAGGGAAGACAGAAGTACACAAACAAGAGGCCAGAGAAACCAAAGATATCTACACAATAAATAATCTGACTGTATACATACAGAAGGAGGGGGACTACATTGCTCTGCTACAAGTAAGTGTTTTGTCCCACACATAAAGTTGTACAACACACACATTTCCAGAGAGCATCTTGACTTACATAAATATATAATATTTATATAAATGACAAAGTCATTTATACTTGGTCTTGCATGAATTAAGCCATGATGTAAAGATAAGGATCAGACAGTCTTTTCTCCATATGGAAAGGAGATACTGCTGGGAGGTGGGAAAATGTCAATGCTGCTGCTGTCAGATCTGTATAGAAGAAACCATCATGATACATTGTGATTCACTGTGCATCTGTCTGATTAACTCTGCAATTGACAGAAACTCACAAAAATAAATCCAGCACAAAACCATTTATGACCAAGTTTCCATCCACTTCTATTTGACAGCGAATACTTCCTATCCATTAGGTCATATTTTGTCCACAGGTAGATCAAGGCCCCTCCTGAGCAGCAAGCTTAGTGTAATACCACAGTCTAAGCAGCACTTGTGAAATCTTGAAACTTGCAGTTGAGACCTGCTGGTAGGGTTCTACACACCTTTGGCAAAGCTGGCATCAGATGTACTTGAGAAGGTAAACATCAGTCCTAAAGGACTACCACAATGAAAATACATATATTCCCTTATGTTCATTAAAACACAGCTCTCTTTTTTGTGCCTGCTGCTGAAAGATGCACCACTTGCTCAGATTTGAGGGGAGGACAGAAGGAGAGGGGTCAGAGTTCTGGAACACTTACATAAAGCTGCATCTCTTACCCTGCCCCTCTTGGTCAGGGACAGCCTCTCCAACAGGGAGATCAGATGTGTCTAATGATCAGAACAGATGGATGTGAAAATTGATATAAAGTCCTGAAGCATGTTATCTTGGACTTCTCACAAGCAGATGGTTCTGATGACTTTTGGAGGAATGCTCCACAGACCTCATGTCTAGTGCCCAGTTGGAGTTAATTTTGCTGCCATTCAGTGCTCTAGGTAATCACCTTCTCAGACAGGTATTAGCAAAAATTATAGGAAAGAAGTCAAGAGGACTACTAATCTCAGGTGTAATCTTGCTTGTCTAGCAGAGTGGCATGGCAAGCTTCCTCAGAATCTTAGCTGTGAGATATGCTTCAGCCAAAGGCAAGAACACAGTAATTCCCTTTAGAATTTTTTTACTCACTACAAGAATAGACACGTCTTTATTGAGAAAAAGAATTTAAATGTCTGAAAAAAACCAGAAATGAGTATATTAAGAAGTACATGATGAGCTGGATGAATTAAGCATAAGTTGTATCAGGCACCTGACAAATACTTCTGGTCCATCATAAAGGCCAAAGGTTCAGCTTGTCTCCAAGCACATAAAAATAATTTCAGCCAATCTAAGACAAACTGGAAACTATTTACATTGTCAACTCTGCTTGGGGGCCTATCTGTCTACACTCTACACCTGTACATTTAATAATCTGATGGAGGCTCTAAAGATCAGTGACAACATGCTATCTTTCCTAGAGAAACCCCTCCAACACTTATCAGAGACGTAAAAAGACAGACGGCCTTTTGTGGTGAGTTGACCCTGGCTGACTTCCAGGTGCCCATCAAGCTGCTCTGTCACTCCCCTCCTCAGCTGGACAGGGGGAGAAAAACATGACAGAAGGCTTGTGGTCAAGATAAGGACAAGGGAGGTCACTCAGCAATTACTGTGACAGGCAAAATAGAGTTGACTCAGGGAACAGAGTTTAATTCATTACAAATCAGATCAAAGTAATGAGAAATAAAACCAAACCTTAAAACACCTTCCCCCTACTCCTCTTTCCTTTCCAGGCTTAAATACTGTTTTTCCTTATCTCCTCCCAGCGGACCAGGGCACACGGGGTGGGGGTTATGGTCAGTTCATCACACACTATTTCTGCCACTCCTTCTTCCTCAGGGAGAGGACTCCTCACACTCTTGCCCTGCTCCAGTATGGGGTCCATCCCATAAGTGACAGTCCTCCACAACCCTTTCCAACATGAGTCCTTCCCACAGGTTGCAGTTCCTCACAAACTGTTCCATCATGAGTCCCTTCCATAGGGTGCAATCCTTCAGGCACAGACTGCTCTAGCATGGGTCCCCTCTTGGGTAACAAATCCTGCCAACAAACCTTCTCCAGCATGGACTCCTCTCTCCATGGGTCCATAGGTCCTACCAGGAGCCTGCTCTAATACAGGCTTCCACAGGGTCATAGCCTCCTTTAGGTATCCACCTGCCCTGGCATGGGGTCCTCCACATGCTGCAGGTGGATCTCTGCTCCAGCATTAACCTCCCTGGGCTGCAGGGGCACCGTCATGGGCTGCACCACGGGCTGCACGGAAATTTGTGACAGTGCCTGGAACACTGCCCTCCCTCCTTCTCCAGTGACCCTGCTATCTGTGGTTGCTTCTCTCATGTATTCTCATTACTCTCTCCTACCTTCCTACCTTTTCACAGCAGTTTTTTTCCCCCTTCTTAAATCTGTTATCCCTTTTTTTTTTCCTTTTAAATCTGTCATCCTAGAGGCACTACCACCATCATTGATAGGCTCAGCCTTGGGCAGTGGGAGGTCCATCCTGGAGCCAGACTGGCACTGGTGCTGCTGGAATTGGAACTGAGGGAAGTTTTCAGCAGCTTCTCACAGAAGCCAGCCCTGTAGCCTCCCCATTACCAAGACCCTGATACACAAACTCAATGTACCTTTTCAGATTTTTCCTCTTATAATGGTAGTCTGAAAACTAAATAAAAACAATAAAAACAGGACATTCACACTTGGGCTAGTAAACATATACATAAATAAGAAAAGTTCATGGTAATATTACAGAATGTTTTTTAAAAATGAACCAGGACTCCTTTCTGTACAAAATATTACATCTCTCAGAACTATTTTTATTTATTTAAAACAAATTTCTTTTTAGTTTCAACAGTCAATATTCCAATTTATTAGTATGCATGTATGCACAGGTATATATCCACAGATAGAAAGCTGTGCTGTGCCTGAACACTCAAAAATGACAGCACTTCAACAGTTTCTAGCCCAAATAAGTGAATATTGAGACTTACAGACTCCTGTATGAATATATTGGCATTCTGCTGTTTCTATCAATATAAACCAAGCAAGCATTGGCTGTGGGTAACATAGCAACTATCTTGCAAGGCATTATTGATTTATTGAAAATTAAGATAATCTGAAAAATGGTCCAAATAATATTAAACAAAAGAAAAGATTGCACTTTTGAGCTCTCTGTTTTGTATTCCTCTAAGTGGGATGTAAAAAGTAACATCTTCCCAAAAAAAACATGCTTGTCACTGAAAAACAAGTGCTGATACACTGAACAGAAGGAAGAATAGATTATAGTTGATGACAGCACACAGAACATACTGTCTTAAAATATCCATAAGTTATATTACATTCAGAATTCCAAAATAAACAAGACAGAGATTTTATATTTGATTTGTCCTGGCACAAATCTGGGTAAACTAGAGTGCAGGGCTACTCAACATGAAGTTATTAAAACAAAATTATATCCACAGTCTAAACTCTGGCAAGCACTCAAAAGCAGTTAAAGCAATAGTCATGAGATGGTTTTATTTTATGGTAAATATCTGACATTTTCATTAGTGTACACTGGCAAGAAATGCATATTGATGTTCCAAATGCCTATAAAATGTACAAATTAGTACACACCCCCCAAAAAATGGCAAGTAATTTAGAAATTACTTTATATTTCATATCAGTTTTAAGCTCCTATGAGACTGCTAACAAGCACCAGTAAAAAAATATTTTGGTGAGAAAAATTGAAGGTTTTCTATGTAAGTACTGCTAAGTCAGACAAAAGATCCAGATAGCACAGCTCTTTGAGTAATGAAAGGAAATGCTGTGTAGGAAGAACACACATCCAGCCAGTTTCTCCCAGCACCTACAAGTGCTGGGTTAGGAGTGTTAGAAACACACACTTGCCTACTTTTGTTCTTACTAAGTAATTACTTTGGTTAGGACAACAATTCCTTTTTGAACCCACTTGTACTACGTGACTACACGATTTCCAGTAGATTCCAAGAGTTCAATGCTTACTGCATAAAGCAGCAATTCACTTGTCTGTTTTAAATTCACCTCCAATTACCTTAACTGAATGCCAGGTAGTGTTGGTACTGTGAGATTTGGCAAGCAACAGTTCCACATTTCTTTTATCCACTTCTTTCATGATCATAGGAACTTCAGTCCTGTTTCTGTACCTTCTTTTTTGCCAAATTGAACCTACAGCTTTGGTTACACTACTGTATGCATGTGTACTTTCAGATAGAGTATGAGTGTAACTTTCAATTTTCAGTCTCCTTTGTACTTAAATTTTACTTTTGAACAGAATTTTTTTAGCCACTTCTAAAACATGGTTTTACGTTTCAACTTTTGACAGTGGAAAAATCTCAAAATTCCCAGAATAATTAGTGTATTATTCTTATGTCTGTTAATACCTATATAATATGAAAAATCAGTTTCCAACTACCTTTAAGCATAGCTATATATACAGTAACTCATATCTGAAAATATTCTATCAGTCATGTGTGCATAATGTGATATTTTCCCAACCTTAAAGGAGTTTGGAATAACTGTTAATGTTTTTTGGTGGAACCCAAGGTCTGGAACCAGGAATTCAGCATGGTAGCCTTAACAAAGACATCTAAATTGTACACCATGCACTGTCTGTTAACTGGATTGGAACAAAGTTTGTCTGAGCACCCTAAAAAGTAACTGAAAGAAAAAATGCCTTCACAGGAAGTCTATTTGGGAGATGTATCTGTATCTCTGCTGCCATCAATTACTGCATGGAATGCATTAGGAGGAAGAAATAAAAACCTTATCTTTGAAAGCTCTCACAGGTGAGCAATTATAATCCACATTGACTTCATCTGAATTTCGTGATAAACCTCTGTACCAACAGAGAGCAAGTCCAATCTGATACATTGAAAAAAATTCATTTTTCCATTTCATTGCTATTCCTGCAGTAGCAGGACACACTCACTGTTCATTTTTTACTTTATGCTTATTATAATTTAAAAGCACAGAAAGTAAAGATAAAAAGCTCCAAAGATCCTTCACTGATCAATTTTCCAATTGTGATTGTCTTTATAGACATTCAGAAATCATTTTAATGAATTTGAAAGACCTGTTGATTCTAAAATCCAAAAGTACTATGATACAAACATCACAGTTGTGCAATTTTTCTCAATTGGGGATCATCCTATCCCAAAATAAATAATGATTGTAAAACTTCAATTGAAAGAACTTCTACCAGAGCAATGCAAGATGCATGTTTTGTATTTTCTATATTCTTAACTTTGCTATAAGAGCAAAATTCACAGAAGGCCTTAGAAAGCTTTCCTGTTCCACAGCAAAGGGCCAGGCATTCTGTTAATGCTGCAGCTGGCAAGAAGAGGTAACCTTTGCTCCAGAAGAGCCACAGCTGTTTGGAATCAATGCCAACAGGCTTGGGAACCACAGGCCAGGGCATAGGAGCATCTGCGAGCTCTGTACAAAGCTGTGCTGTGGGCACTGTGTGAGAGAGGTGAGGTTCTCCAGAGAAATGGGCAGAGAACAGTTTGTCTGCTAGAGAGCATCAGACAGAGGTTTGCAAGAGTTCAGCATATTCATTTGTGGACAAGATTATGGTATGTTGTACAAGAAAGTGAAGCTAATAGAAAGGCCCGAGGAGTAAAAAGCTTTGAAAAATGCAGGAGTGGGATGGGGAGGTCAGGTCAGATTTTGCTCTGTTGAAAAGATGAGATCAGTTTGCACGTTCCTCTTGCTTCTGTACACCTTAACCCAAGCCTTAGATCATCAGAAAAGTCAGCTTTGCTCAAAGGCAACCGGTATTAAAAGCTAGAAATCACAACAAAGACTTTTAAAAAACGTTAGTCAGTAAAGTTAAATAGGTATCAATGGAGACAACACGAAGAACAATCTAATTAAAAAATACACTGGTGCTGAAAATTTGATATAAATCATCCTGCCCCCAGTAATGGAGCACAGATTCAGCAGTGATTGAGATAATATTAAGCGGTTTTCTACAACCAGTTTTTATTTTTCATACTCTTGAGAAAAAAAGCACATCTAAAATACTTCTGCATACAATACAAAGTATGTGCATGCCTTGACAAAAAAGATGACCAAAAATTAGGATTATAGCCCTTGTAATCTTACCTTGGCTATCTGCATATTTTTCCCAGAACTGCTTCCTAGAGGAAGCTCCAGACAGATATGATTATTTCCACTCTTATGGGGCTCAGTCTGTTTAGGAAGATACTTGTCAGAAATCCAACACTTACAATATGGATGAGTATCCATAATGCAATGCCATGGCTGAATTGTATAAACTTGCATCATCAGTCCCTGCTTTAAACACTTTCCATTTTCATTATGAACCCACACTGTACAGAGATAAATTTTTCATTTTTTTCAGCCACAGGAAAGTAAAGGCTTTGCGAATCCTTCATTACAAAGTGCCAAACGGAATTTATTCTAAATTTTTCAAAAATCCCTGCGTTATAACAACTAATGCAACAGATTTTTTTTCAAGGAAGATTTACTTACCAGTAAAGTTATTTTTAGTTCTTTTTATGA
The DNA here is from genome assembly GCA_013399835.1 of Leptocoma aspasia. Classification (NCBI taxonomy): domain Eukaryota; kingdom Metazoa; phylum Chordata; class Aves; order Passeriformes; family Nectariniidae; genus Leptocoma; species Leptocoma aspasia. Next base: position 4,215,428 of record VXAX01003646.1, on the reverse strand, counting down.
TCTAGAAGTAACATCTTGTAACAAAAGCATTTTATCTTTACACACGACAAGGATATCAGGAAACTGTCAGTCAGTGCATATGCAACAGATTACTCCAGCTACTGACTTCTCTATCACCTTGTGAAGAAGGAAGAAGGAAAAAAAGGCAAGAAAGTGTTGTGGAGAAAAGGTAGGATTATGTAAAATACATATGTCAATACAGTTCCTTGAGATCTCCATTTCTGCATAGTTCTTGCATCCAAGCAAATAGCAGATATTTAAAATGCATAGTTAATTATATGAACATTAATGAAATTTCAACAACAAAATCATTACATAGCCTCCTATTTTCACTCATTTTTTTAGTTTAAAAAACCAGGTCTGTTTTCTTTTATCCCAGAAGAATGACTATACCTTAAAAGATTTTTTAAATTTTAATTTTGTCAAATCAGATTATTGCACAAAAGGAGGAAGAGAGTCTTGTTGAAAAATTAATTGCTTCGATAATGAAATCCAGTATGACAGCAACAACCCTTGCCTACATTACAAGGTCAGTACAGTGATCAGGAAGCACAATAGGCACAACTTGAACCCACGACTGGTTTAAGTAGTTTAACTGCAGAATATTACATTGTTGGTACATGTATGCAAGAAAAAGAAATTTAAAAAAATTTAAAAATCAACAATATATTTTGATATCTGGATGACATGCCTAGATGCCTGGTCCATACTCTTTTCTTTTTGTGTCATACACATTCCAGATGATCAGGAAAGACATCCATAAATGCATTCTTAAAAGAGAACCCAGTACAAAAAAAAAAGAGAAAGAACATAGGCCCAAGAACATGGAGCCTACCTTCAGTACAGTATGCCTATCTACAACTCTCCTTCTTCTCATGGTTCAAAAAAAATTGAAAAGCCCCCAGGAAAATGCTTTTCTGAGAAGTACATTAGTCTATCCTGAATTGTGATTATCCGTCCAAAATTAATGAAATTAATTATCTTTCTTGGCCTTGTAGAACATGCTGCAGACCCATCAAGGAGCAGACTGGACGGGAACATCTCTCTGCATTACTTTTCACATCACGCTTACCAACTAATGGCTTTGAAACTGCAGTCTTGGAACTCGACTGGCTCATCAGTACTCAATTGGTAGAAAACAGAGATGAAAAATTATGCCAAAGGACCTTCCTGCTCATAAAAGAGATCTATACCTCTGTAGTAGGACAATGTTTTTGTTATCATTTGAAGGCCCCACGAGAGTCATTCAGTTTTCCTGAGCTGAAAAGTGACAATTTTCTTGAACTCAACTAAGATATTTAAAATATTGAAGCTGTTGAAAAAGGGTTCCATTGGTTAGGGAAGACTAGAGAATACAAAGCATTTACAGCATGTATCACTGAACTGGAGGCTTATTAAGCCAGTCTCTAATTAATGTAACTATCTCAGCAGAAAATTACTCACTCGTTCTTTTTATAGTACCAAATCATCTATTTATCACAGTACCCCTTAGTAACTTCCGTGAATAAGGAATACAAACATTTCCTTCCTATAGCCTACTTCCCCACAAAACACCTCTTCCTCCCCTCCCCCCAAAAAAAGAAAAAAAAAAAAGAAAATCAAATAAACAAAACCACAAAATGAACCCTACAAATTCTTCTCCTTTCCCTTTGCTCACTTAATGTGTTTCACTAAGATTTGTACAAGAAATCCATAAAGAAACAGCCAAACAGCAGGGAAGCCTGCATTTGAGCAAGTTCTAAAGACATTTAGCTAAAAAAAGTAGCTAAATTTCCAATTCTAAATACTCATAACTGAGAGATGAGCAGTTTGGGATTAACACTGAAATAAAATTCAAAAACTTAGTCAGGAAAGGGTAATGGAATTTTAACTGGTTTTATCACATGGGCATATGGAAGTTCAAACACATTTTAACAAACAAGAACAAGTTCAGTGTGCTCAAGACCAGTTCCCTTTGCTCAGCTGAAATGCTTCCAGAACACACTGCCTTGACAGTCAACAGAGGTCTCTGGTGAGCTCAGGTACCCTGATTACAGCTGCTAGACAGCAACAAAACATTAGGAACCAGCTACTTCAGTGCCTTCCACAAGGGAAGGCAGTCCTTACGGGTCGGGACGTGGTAGGTTTTGAATTCAGATAATTTCATGTTTTCAGAGAGCTGCAAGTCCTGACCATTTCTCTGCCTTGTATTTTGACATTTTAACAGTCTGTTACTGGAAATGATAACAGCACTCATACAGTGCAAAGGTGTACTATAAGAAAGGTTATGAATAGGATGACAGAAGATGCTAACAACTCAACCCTAAGTCATCAACCTAAACGGTAATTAAAACCAAGGGTTATACAAAACAGTAAAAGGATTTCACAAGGAAAGAAAACATCCATTAGAATTTTGACTCAGACAGATTTCCACTTTGTGGAATCAGGCAAAAAGCAATTTGCTACAGGAAGCTGTCTCAGCACACTAGAATGTTCTGAGGGTATTGTTAACTCTTACCACTTTCCTCTGCTGTAATCCATGAAAGAAAGAGTAGACTTTAGGAGACATTCGACAGACAAATTAACCCAGAGCTAACAACTAGCTTGATAAGAAAAGTATTATTTATTCAGCTTATGAATTGCATACTACTAATAGTTTTATATTTTCTTTATCATACTAAAATTATCTGAGTGTGCTTCATCTTGGCCCATTTGTGCCACATCCTACTTGCACTGCAGAATAAAACTAAATGCACACATGAAACAGGTAAGAAAAAAGTACAAATAACTAAATGTCAATTAAAAAAATAAATGCTTAATAAGCTTGATACCATACTAAGCCAGCAGCAAAACTCTGGTCATACTCTAAGCTTCCTCCCCTCATCCCTGATTCCTTTCCAATACAAAACATTTTTCTGTAAAAACTGTGAAAAAAGTTTATGGCAATAAATTGCTATATTTGGAATGGCAATAGCAGTGTCTCAGAGTTTATGCATTTTGTAGCTATGATTTTCTTTCAGAACAGAGTTTCCTATTAAAAAAATGAGTGAAGTGACCACTCCAAAGCATGATGTTACCACCAAATTAGTTCTGGACAGACCTCTTTCTGTTTCCTTTCTCTCTTCATTCACACACAAATAAACCTTCTGACAACACCACACAATAGTAAAAATAGAACTTCCAAGAGTTTTCCAGACATTTGTAAAATTGTACAAAGCTTCAAACAGACAGTTCTTTCATTTGATGAACAGAACAAACCTGATAGATGTGTCTTAGCTATAAAGAAAGGAAAGTTAGTCAAGTTTATTGAATGCAATAAGGACCTTATATTTTGTTTTAAACTTCCAAGTAGAGGAGGGACAAAGTAGAAATAACTAAAAATAATATTTGCTTAAGCACAAACAAGAGATGTTTGATTTAAATGCACAAAACAATTTAGTATTTCAAAATTTAGGGGATTTTGGGGACATCATTAAGGGGACAACAAGAGAAATTTAGCTAAGCTGAATTCAGTAAAAGGTTTGACACTGATTTTGTCAATCAAAAACCACCCCTACTCCTTAAGCTGTAGATGATAATAAAAGCTGAATCTTCAGGATTTTAATATTTTTAGCCTCTTTAAAGTACTATCTTCCCTATTAGGAACTTAATATTTTTCGTCTGCCAAAGCATCTGTTCTTTGCAAGGATTCACCATTTCAGCTAATTCACTGAGGCAGCACCATTAGGCTCAAGGAATATAAATCTACATAGATCCATTGCGACTTTAAAAATATTCTTCAGATTTACTGAGACGCCTGCTAACGGTTAGCAAAAAAAAAAAAAAAAAAAAAAAAAAAAAAAAAAAAAGGAAAAAAAAAGCC
>VXAX01003646.1:4156715-4205598 GCA_013399835.1 Leptocoma aspasia | reverse complement strand
CCGCCGGGGGTACTGGGGAGCTTCGTGCCCCGTGGAAGAGGAGCGACTCCCCTTGGGAAAAGAGGCCGGTCTTTCTTTTCTCCCCTTAAAATACAGTCGTCCTTGTAGAAGCCCAGAATTTTAGGGTTGGAAGGGAGACTGTCTAGTCCAACCCCCCTGTCAAGGTAGGGTCACCTCGGGCAGGTTACAGGTGACACAGGAACGCGTGCAGGTGGGTTTTGAATGACTCCGAAGAGCGAGACTCCACGCCCTCCCTGGTCATCCTGTTCCAGTGCTCTGCCTCCTACACGTAAAGTTCTTCCTCATGTTGAAGTGGAACTTCCTGAGTTTCAGAAGGAGCAGGCTGTCGGTCTTGTGCCGTGTCCCTGCCCAGTCACACTTGGCCGGAATAAGGGCTCATCCCGTGGGATGACGGCGAGCAAGGCTTGCGGGTACCGCTACCGAGCTGGGGTCGGGCCTGGGGCAGGCAGCTAGGCTGGTTACAGAGCTGCCTCTGATCAAGGTGAAAAACTTTTGTGCCTTGGTACAGGGGAGTCTGGCAAAGGAAATGAGTAAAGTAGGACTACGGGTGTGAAAGCAGAAACATGATAGAATATCAGAGCTGACAGGAATACGGGTGCTGCAGGCCGTGTTAGTTCGGAAGAAGGAAGTGCAGATGAGCATTGAGGTAGTTGTGTATGCTAGTGGTGCTTTAAGCTTTTAAGACATTGCTTCTTGAAATCCTGGTGTTTCACCTGGTAGGGAAAATACCCTTATGTCCTTAAATAAATTGGTCCCCTAGCAACTTGGAAGTGAGTGTCAGCCGTTCCAGTGAGTGCTTTTAGGAGTTTTTTTGTTTCTTAAGGAACCCTTTCATTTCCCCACTGCCTTTCACTGTATGTATGAAGTAAAATCAGTGTGCTGGCAGCAGACTCTGGAAAAGTGGAATTAGGGGAGAATTACTGCCAGGGCAGTTAAGTCTGCTCTGGACTCCAAAGGTCAGTTTCTCTTCTGAGCTTTTTGGGAGATGTTGTTATGGGCTATGGGGAACGTGTCATTTCCTGGATAGTGGTGTATGATCACGTGCTACTGCTGCTAAATAATCCAAGTTATCTGTTCCCACATCTATTTTAGAATTTTAGTAACTCTACTAGAATTACTGTAGAAACCAAAAGAAATCTAAGATTATGACTACTTCTTGTTCTTTGAATAATTGCTGTTTAATAACAGGACTTTTGTTAGAAGTGTTTATCAGATAATTGCCCTGTAACTTAAATAAATGACTATTGCCTCAAATTTTATGCAGAATTTTTTCATCTAAGCTCTCAGTGAAGTCAGAAGGCAGAAAACACTGGTTGACTGAACTCTAGATCAGACTATATGAAGGGTTTAGCCCCCTTCTCACTCCCAAAAATGGTATTTTTTGCTAAAATTGGTAATTATTCAGAACCTTGTTTGCTGCATTTCCAGTTTAGAAAATTGTGAGGTGACCATTGCCCAAGTACTAGCTAGGTTATGTTTTACAATGAAAATTAAATAGTAAAAAGTTTTTCAAAATAGTAAAGAGGGTGAAGTGACATCTTTGTGCAGCAAAAATGGGTAATAAATTAGAGATAGTTTTAAGAATGCCTAAATTTCAGCAAGTATTCTACTTTGCTTTTCAGTATATCTCTCTTTTCTATGTGACACTCAAAAGGTGGGGAAAGTGTGAAAATTATTGGTCAAATGTATGAACAAACTACTTAGTGTACTCAGGGAGGAGAAATAGAATAATTTCATCTCACAGCACTGGAAAATCATAGAGTTTGCATAGAGTTGAAAGTACAGTAACATTTGTTTGTATTACTTCAATAGATGCGTTGAATTGGAGATTTTGCACTGTTAAAATGTTAAATGGGGGTTGCCTACTTCGGAAGGTGGAAACTCCCCTGTCACTGCAGATGCTAGCCATATCTGGTTTCTTTAGAACAGGATTTGAAGAAAAAAAGAGAACGTGTAGAAATAAAGAGGATAAAATGCAGTATGGGTTTACCTTTTGATATATGTTTTCATTCTTTCACAGGGATTTTCTAGACAGAGGAAGTCTGACAGTCCATATTGAATAAAACAGTGATAATGAGATCCAGTTTGCTAAGATGGCAATGATAGCATTAACAAAGGGGTCAGGATGGGGACCAGCTTGGTAGGAGTCGGGGGGGAGTTCTGCTGAAGGAGACTCCATACCTGTGTGCATTATCCATGGTTCACTTTGGACTCAGTCTTATGTTTTTGCTAAATGTTTATACTATAATCACATTAATTAACTAATTTACATGATTATACAATGTTTTTATATGGAGTTCTTAGTGTATGAAATTGTACATGCAACTAAAATTTGACAGGACCTTTGGGGAGAAGAAATTTGAGAGGGTAAGTTTGAGAGGGTAGGTGAAGGCTAAAGGGCTTGAATATTCAAAGTCATCCACTTAGAAGCTGCTAAGTGGAACTTAGGTTCAAGTTACCAGGTTTGTCTGAAATATTGCCATATAAATCTGAATATAGAAGTTTAGAAGACAGCCCAAGTTGCAAACGACCTGGGAAGATCATCTGGTTCCCCTGTAAAAGGGAGCCTGGATCAGATTTGCTGGCATCCTGTCCAGTTGTGTCTTGGAAACCTACAGATGTTGTGTTACTGAGTTGCAGGATGACCAAGGGCCATCCGTGAGACTCACTTGCCTTCCAGTAGCTGTAACAGGTGAGGCACGTTTCCAGTTGAATTAAAAGTTAATGCAATTACAAAAGGCTTATCACTGAACTTGTGAACTTATTGAATGGTAATTAATCTATTTAATTGAATAGAAGGAAACTTGTGATTGGGAAGTAGGACCTGCTGTTTGAGTTACAAAAGAAAATATGAAAAAAAACCCAAAACAAATGCTCTAAACTTTTGGAAATAGGTGTTCCTTATAAACCTGTTGAAATGGGAATGAATGAACAGCAAAAGAAGGGTTTCAGTAACATTTTAAGATATTTATATTTGGTGCTAGAAATGTTTAACAGCCAAAAGCCATTTTGCTCCTACTTATGTTTCTTTGACAGTACTGCTTTTAATTACTTTTGATGTTAAATGTAATAGTTTAATAAACAGGATTATATGATGCTGAAAGGATAATATTTTATTGACTCCTACTTCTGGGTTTTTATTTTCGTCCTTTTCAGGTAGTTGTCAGGGAAAGGGGTTATTGTGACAGCATCCACAGAAAGGCATATTGAATATGTTACATTGAAGATGCATAAGGTTTGCAAATTAGCAGTGGAGGTGCTGGAGTCTGACACTGTTCAGAGAAAGTAAAATTTATCAAGCACTGTTGTCATAAAATGGGCATTTTACTGCTTTTCTGGTCCTTGTGAGAGTAGATTATTTATTGTAAAAACCTTGAGATTGAAAAAAATTGCCTGTTGTACCTAAGGAGATTTTGCCTGGCTTTTGTAGCTTACCCAGATGTTCAGGACAGATGAGCTACAGTGATCTGGTGTGTGAGCTTAGAGACAGTGAGTTTCCATTTCCTGAAGGCAATAAAACGAAAGTGCTCTGGAGGTCTAGTGTAGCTCACATGCTGATGTATTTCTGAAGGAGCACGGAATAGACAGGGACAGCCAAGCTGTGTGTGCCCCTGTGCTCAGGGGTTCCCTGGGAGAGTGTTGGGCCTGTGGACTTTGGCCATATGGAAGGATGAACAGCGGCCAAAGTAGCAGCTACTGAGATGTGTGTGTGAGAATGTTTTTTACTCTTTAAAAACGGAGCAAGTATGTGTAAAAAGTGATGCCTTTCTCTGTAGAACAGTCTGTTTGCAACTGGAATCAAAGAGAGCCTAAGGTTTCTGAAAGAGAGATGCAAAGTGATGGATGCTTAAAGAGACTGGAAGTCTTGCTTGTTTTAACATCTTGTGTCATATGCTCCAAGTATTGTGTGGAGTTTTTGATGCTGGCTGCAGGAATTCTGTATTATTCCTTGCTGTGCTGAAGTATCTTTTAAAAAAGAGAAAAAAAAAAACAGTACAGCTTTTCTGAAATTAAGGTGAGGATTGTAACATGCTCACTCAGGATTCCTTTGCTTCAAAGGCATTTCTTGAATTTAAAGATTTTTTTTATGTTACATGCATATATGTATATCCTTCTCTGTAAGGCAAGATAAATCAGTACAAAAATTATGCTGTTGTTATCAACAGCTGGAAACTGTTCATACTACCATTATGAAGTCAAACCCTTTGAGTCTGGAAGGCAAACAGGAAAACAACCATCTTGAAATTATTTGCATTTGATATTTGGAAATATTTTCAAAATGGTTTTTTTCTCTTTAAAATCAACCATTAGGCCAAAATGAGAATCTGCTTCATACTGGGAAAAATTTAATGTAATCCTGCTTTTACTATCTCTCCTTCTGATCTGAGAATAAGATTAGCATTTCAAACTACAGAGCTCTGTTTGTGCGGTGGTCTGTTTGCTATTAGAGCCTCTGCATCCCATGTTCCTTGTATGTAGAACGTGTTTTATATTTAACTGCCTCCCATGGTGTTAATTACTAGTATTCATAAAGCTCTTTAAAGAGAAAAGCTATGTTTCTGCCAAGCATTAGTAAGATATGGGAAAGCATTATTTTGCTCAAAATATTTATTGTATTGAATCAAAGCTGTTTTATAACCTATGTTGTTCAACAGAAATGGTTCCTGTTAATTCTTCTTTTCTTTGCATTATGTGAAAGAAAACTTAAGTGGTGCCAACTCTTCAAACTCATTTGCTTATAAACAAGGAACATAATTAATCCTGCTAGAACTTAATACTGTTTCCTGTCAACAGTGTGTTCAGGTTGGGTTTTTTGTTTGTTGCCTTTTAAGCATTACTTAGTTAATACAAACAGTAGTACTGATACTCATTTAATGTATTTCTTTTTGGACATAAAGATTAAAGTCTTTTTAAGTAGTCTGTTTTGTGTGCAGATCATTCTAAAGTGTAAATGCAATATATTTATCACAGGCAAAATACTTAGCTACTGTGCTGAAGTAAATGGAGTAAAAAGTATTAGGAAGACCTTCCTTGGGATGGGATGTGTGGTAAATGGGATTGTCAAGTTTGCCTTAAGGAGGCTGAAATGGACATAAATTGTATTCATAGACATTAACTTGTCAGTATATTACTTCAAATATTTTAGTGAGAAATCTTCCACTTCAGCTGGTTACAGTAGGACAGATTATCTCATGAATTGCAGCTCCAGAGAGGTCAAAATTCACTCAGGTGTTTCAGAGTGTCAGCTCTGGGGCATTTTCAGCAGTGCATACAAGTGTGACTTTGAATTAAGAGAAGTCAAACAGATTAAAACAGGGCAGAAGTCTGTGGCTGGACTTGGTGAACCATCCTGAAAGCCCTTTTGGCATCCTTCTTCCAGATTTGAGGAGTTGTAACCTGTGGAATAATCAAAACACTTACTTGATTGTTGCTCTCAGTTCATATTTTTAAAATGAAGTAATATAGTACTGGGGAATCTAAATTTTGATTCCTGTCCTTGAGTGAAATTAAAGACTACAGCTATAAGTTGGGGATTTCTTACAGACATAGCCCCTTTTTCGATTCTGAGGGTTTCTGTCTATCCTGACAGCAAAAAAAGCTGGGTGAGCTGTGCATTTCACCATAGCCTTTTATAGTATGCTGATCTTGAACTGTTTAAGGGCAGCTTGTCATCACTTAGTATCCAATACAGTTAGTAAAAAATGTGTATATTGGATTTTTTGGAACTGTTATCTTGGGTGTAGAAACTTAGAAAAGCATGCAAACAATGGCCCATTTGAATTATGTGAAATGATATGCTTCTTTTCTAAATAATCTCCAGTTCTGGCTTGGAGAGCAGCATCAGAAAACCAGAGTTGAATAATCCTATAAACTAAATGAGGTCTTTCAAGTAAAAAAGTGTTAGAATAACTGGTCTTACTAGCAGGTGCAGGTTAGGTGTGTACTTGAATTTATAAAATAGTGTTTGTGTATGCTGAATCTTATTTGGAAGGTGTTTCTCTCTTGGAAGCTCATAAAGGCGCTTTTTGTTAACAAAAAGCAGAATAAATACGGTCCTGTTTTCCTATATTGCCATCTCCTGGTAGCACCGATGTGTGCAAGAAATAGGGATTATATGATGGTCGGGTTTAGGAGCTATAGGAAAGCATGGGGACAAAGATCTATTTTATGTACAAGGTCACAAATCTGCTGCTTTCTTTGAGAGATAATGATAAGCTGTGACACTTCTTTAACAGCATTTGAGTCTAGTGTTCCGAGAAAAGGAGATGTGTTGCCTTGAGAGGGCAAGCTCTTGGGAATTTGATGAGATGGGTGACAAGGCTTGCAGGGCCTTTGGTAAAATGGGGGAAGATAAGCTGGTATGTTATGCTCATCTTGGAAGACAAAGTGAGCAATTCCTTCAGTCAGTTAATGCAGTTTGAATGACGTGGTGCTTTTGGTCAAGGTCACCTTGTGCATGGAGTGATACTGTTCTTACAATGAAAAGGAAGCACACCTTTCTTGCAGGGTTCTTTCCACTTAGATATCACAGAAATCACAGAATATTCAAGGCAGAACAACAAGCAAGGGAAGCTTAGGTTACTTTTTTTTGTCAGAATGCATCAAACAACATAGAAGGCATCTGTTCACCTCCTGAACGTAACCATTAAAAGGAGTTCAGCTTTGGTTTGTAGTGTTCTTGTCTTTTTTTCACTGTTGAAAAACTCCACTGCTGTCTTATTTAGTAGAAATGAGCTGTCGGAGTTTTTTTATCATGTTGTCTAACTGGCTTGGAGCAAATTGAGACAAATGTGATAACAGCACTATTGTTCAGCAGTAGCTGTACTACAGCTCTTCATAATGCTGCACTCTGAAAGCTTTCCAGCGTGGTGAGAGAAATTTGACCATATAGACAAGCTCCAGGCCTTTACTTCTTGTAATCTATAAACAAATGGAAGTCTAGTTTGAATTCAAATAGCAAATACACAATAGAAGCAGGAATTGTGGCCGTGGGGTTTTTTTGCACTAATGCCTGCCTTTTCTGCAAAGTTCTGCTGATCAAGCCGGTTTTCTGTTGAAGTAAGTTTTTCCTGCAGTACAAAAAGCTGTCTTCATTATGCTCAGTTCTTTCATTCCAGCATTTCTGTTGGTTCATTAGCTAATCATCAGGAACCTAGAGATTTGTTGAAGGGGAAAAAATAAAAGCCTGCTTTTCGTACAAGTCACATCACTAATTTGTTTAAAGGGGGGTGGTATTATCAGGCACTTTGTAGCATTTCTTAGTATTGCATAGGAATACAAGTTATCTTGATGTTCATAACTAAATGAGATGTGTCTTTTTTTTGGTTCGTTGGTTTTGTGTTTTGGAGGTTGGCTTGTTTTTAAATAAACCCTGAAACTTGTTCCAGATAACTTTTAACTCTTAAGGAACATGCTTTTGGGGGTTTTCCCTTGAGACCTGTTGCTCAAGAAAATATATAGAATTTTTGTAAGATGGTATTTTCTTATTGAATGTTTTGTTGTGCCTAAATGACATAGGTTGTAACAAAAACTCAGTGTAACATCTACTTTGCATTTGTCATTGAGGCAGATCTGCCTGGTATTTTAGAGTGACACTTTACTAATGGTCAGATTATTGTCAGTTTTCTCCACACATATTGAGGCAGGTCATGTTATTGTGCATGTTTTCATTCTCACCATATTTTCAGTCAAAAATTACTGTAATTGTTCAGAAGGAGGTTTTCTACTGTGACCAAGGAAAGTCTCTTTAAGGACAAATTCAAGTGTACTTTAAGATTCCATTTTAAAGTTCAGGAAAAGTATAAGTATTTTCATTCAGAAATAAAGAAACTTGGGCACTTGTGCCCAGGAAGCACAGGAGTTAGTTGATTTGTTGGAACTGCACTCTCTTTTAGTGCTCAGTGCTGGCTTGCAAAAGCTCTGATATAATACTCCTTTGGAGTTCAGATAGTTACAGAATCACAGAATCTCAAGGTTGGAAGAGACCTATAAGATCATCAAGCCCAACCCAGCCCTAACACTAGTTGGTACCAGCCAAATTCTACATTGGTGTTAAGGCTTAATAAAAATGAATTTGAGGGTTCATACATCTGATAGGTACTCAAATATTTATATCAAGTAACACTGAAATGTGTCTTTTCTACATAGTGTGTTCTCAAGGTAAAATGGATTTCAAGATTTTTTTGTGATATTAAGATACTCCCTGATTATTCAGTCTTGTCTTGAAATACTTAGACAGAAACACCCTGCAGTATTATTTTGGAAGGTTTTCAGACTCTTGATTAATTTGTCTTTGTGAAAACTTAGCACTTATATCTGTCTTTTTAACAGCTGTCATGGAGGAGTTGGTAGAGGATGACATCTGTATTTTGAACCATGAAAAAGCAGACAATGCTCACAAGAGAGACAGCGATATTCCTGTTCCATCATATAGTGGAGATGAGTCTGTTGCCTCACACTTTGCACTTGTCACTGCATATGAAGATATCAAGAAACGATTGAAGGAGACAGAGAAGGAGAACTACTTCTTAAAAAAAAAAGTGAGACTTTTAGAAGAGAAGGTAAGAAAATAGTTGATGTACCAGTTTCTGGTAGTAGCTTCTTTTTTGCTCCTGGCTGGATGGCAGAGAAGAAGATTAAGGATTTAAATATACACTTGAAATAATTTCCAGGTTAAAAAGTTTTTATAAATAGCTTTATTTGTTTAAGTGACATGCAGTTTGTTCCTTTGGTAGTGTAGTTGTGTCATACTGGCATTTTTGATTGTCACTGGGCACATATATGATGCAGTGCTAAGACATTGGCTAGTTCAGACAGATGTGCAGTTGCATAGAATTTGTCACTGTAGTTTGGGTGCCTCTTTATGGTGTTTTTAGCTTGGGCACATGTGACACAGTATTGTTGACCAGTGAGATGCAAAGCTTGTAAATTATCAGAATCCAGGAATTGTCTATCAAAATACTCTCTTGGGCTCGGCATACCAAAATTATAAGGAAAAAATTGGTTGCTAAGAATATCCAGCTAGGTCTAGCTAATCACAGCCTCAAGCGTGAAATGTGAAGTTGCAGTGCTTAACATAGATGTTGGCTGGCTGGCTTTTGATGCAGTAATTCTAAAATGTATATGAATCTTGGAATTTGTTTTATAGGCAGTTTCTCATGGCCATAAACTAGTGAAGTTCATTAAAGCTAAAAATTGACCAGGGCACAGGTTTTTCTCTCCAAGTAAGGAATGCTGTCATTAAATGTATATTTATTGTTCAGCACCAAGTGCCTTTGTACTGCAGAAGTTCTTGACTTCGATAGATTGCTTTCTTATATAAGATGCAGAGATAGATGCATGGTGTTAGAGCTGAGACCTTTTTTTAGGAATTTCTCATAACTGTGCTACTGACTCTTAAAAGCTTTCCAAGTGTGTATTATTTTGTGGCATTGGAATGAAGAACTTGAGTCACACTTGGCACAGCTTTGAGACACTTATTCAGGAATTCTTGGTGAAGACAGGATTGACTTTTTCTCAAAAAGCCAAACTATCTCAAGACTGTCTTTACATAAGGGTTGGGGGGATGTTTGGAATAGGAATAGAGAAATTTCTGTAGCGAAAACTTTTTAGTATATATTTATGTAGTATTGAATACCATTAAAATGTTTCTAAGAGGGAGGGGTATTGAGAAGGCTGAGGCTGTTACTGACTGAATTTTAGTCTTTGTCAACAGCTAATGTACCTGTATGCATAAAAAGTGTATGGAGAGTTACCCCTTTGGAGTTTGTAATTTTATCGTGCATGGAAACTTCCAGTAGGCTTATTAAAGCTTGTGTTCCATTTGAGTAGCTTTGTTAGGGGGAGAAAAATGTAAAGGACAAAACATAAAAGCAGTCATACACATTAAAAAAAAAAAAAAAGCAAAGGGCAGGAGCTTCCTATCTTTGTGGCTTGTTTTCTCATACTTTATTTCAAGCAAACACTTTAAAGAGGAGATATTTAAGGTAGATACACGGGTGTCAATGCTTTGTTTTAGTAATTTTTTTTGTGTGACTCCTAATTTTTAAGAAAATATGTGGAAATCTGTTGTGAATGTCTGCATGAATTACGCTTAAAGGAAGTCTGCAGGATAAAAAGAGTGAAAAGGAAAATGCAATACTTAAAGCAAGAACATTTTATATGAATGGATATAATTTGATATAAGACTTCTTTTTTTCTGTCGTATTAAAAACGCTGAATATATTTTAACTCTGTTCCCCTTTTTCTAGCAATCTTGTGGGTAGTGGTTATTCTGCCTTGCTTGTCTTTTGCCTTAGCAGGCAATGAGGTGGTGGTGATCTGAAATTAACTAGATATTTGTAAAATAATTCTGCTTTGGCTTTTCTTACATAAATACACTGAAAAAATCTTTATTTACGTTATGAGGCATTGAAGAAATTACGTTTCGTTTCCTTTGAACTTTTTATATGTTGTGCATTTATATGCTTAAAGCTCCTTTTACAAAAACCAGTTTACATTTTTTCAGAGCCTGGAAAAAAATATGATTAAGGGATTGTCAGTGGGAGTAATCATAACTTATGAATGGTTTTTAAGTACTCATAGGAGTGAACTCATAGCAGTCTACTGGAAAATGTCCCTGTCCATGGCAGGGGGTTTGGACTAGATTTTTAAATGTCCTCTTCCAGCTCAAACTACTCTACGATTCTATAAATTAGTGAGCATTAAGTATTGTTAGAGATTTCAGAATTTGTAGACAGCTTTTGTTGTACTTTCGTAACAATCTTTGGCCTGTATCAGTGTATTTGATTAATTTGTAATCTGAACTGAAAAAAAAGGAAAAGCTGTTAGGTTAATATTGCAGGCTGTCCCATTGCCTTTTTAAAATTTTGCAGTTCCCGGCATAACATACAGAACTTGTCACTTCTCCTGTGTGTTAAACGTTCAGGTGCTTGGCTCCCGGCGGGAAGAGGAATGCAGCTCAGTTGGGCGGGAACAAGTCAATAAGGCCTACCAAGCCTATCGAGAGGCCTGCATCGACCGCGATCATTTGAAAAGCAAACTGGAAAAAATGGTGTGCCTTTTTAAGTAATGACTTCAATGCATGCTTTATCAGTAGTGCATAGTTAGTACATGTTTACTGTAGAATGAACTTTATATACTTAAGATCTGTGGTGTTGGTTTTATCACTATTTTAAAGTATGTGACAATACTTTCTGTAGAAATAACAATTTAAAGTACCTCAGTTTTATTACTGGGCTAGAATAATGTTAAAAAAATCAAAGCAATATTTTTTGTTGTTGTATTTGTTCTAAAATATTGAATTGTCAGCCATGATAGAAAAATGCTTCACAAATTATTTTGGGTTGGGGTTTTCCCCTCTCTGAAAATAGGCGAAAGAAAGTGCGGAATCCTTGAAAAACTTGAACGAACAGTTGCAATCTAAAGAAGTAGAGCTGTTACAACTAAGAACTGAAGTGGAAACTCAGCAAGGTATGCATTTGGGTACTTCATCTTAAGGTATGCTGAGGAGCCGTAGTGGTTATATTGTGATCTCAGGGCATGAAAAGGTTTAACCCTATATAGGGGCAAGGTAAGAGAGGCATGAACAGCAGTGAGGTACTTTGAACTTGCCTTCATGCTTGAAGACAAGAATGTGTATGTTCTGAGGCTGTTGTGTTCTTGCACCGTAGATGATTTACAAATTTGAGAAATGGGCACCACCTGACAGTTTTTAGGCTGTGTCATGTACATCTCTGGACCCCACCACCTTTTCCTCAGAGCAGGGCAGAGGCCTGTGCAAATATAAAGATCATTCAGTCAATCCCACTTCCTCTGGCACCTGCAGAGGGTCCAGTGTATTGCTTTGTCTCGCTGTTGGGATACGACAAATACAAGAGAGTGTTGGGTAGCAATAGCTGCAGTTGCCAACAGTTACTTAGATGGCCGGGAAATGAGAAAAGATAGAAAGATGTTGATTGTAGAGAGCCTGGGGAAAAGAGGAAGGAGAAACTTGATGCGATGCTGGAGTTCTTCAGCCCAGCTAGCTCCTGGCACCGTCGCCAAGAGTGGGCTGCCCCCAGAAAGTGATGCAATCCAGGGTACAGCTGCAGGGCACACCTGCTCTATGGCACAGGTGGCATGTGTCAAGGGCAGGGCCAAGAAACAAGGAAAGGTCTCCTGTATGACTTCCAAAGGTGCCTATTCCCAGGAAAGTCAGGGACAAAAGACCAAGAACACGAGGGTACAGGAGCTTATATGTGGGGGAAGTTTCAAGGGGAGGGTCCAATCTTTAACCAATAGGGAGAAAGTGGAGGAGGAGTAACAGTGGGGTTTCCAATATTCCAACCAATAGGGTATGCAGGGGGAGGGAAACAGTTCAAGTAAACCAATGGGGCCCCGAGTAACAGATGATTGGCAGGGACCTTTCTGGAACAAGGGGTAGGTACGAGATAGGATTGACATTCAGTGGGCGGGAGGAACCGGGAACATTCTCTAACAAGGGACGGGTACAAGGGGAGATTGACAATTCTGTAGGAGGAGGGAAGGCAGGTCTAGGGAAGATAGACAACCAGGGCAAAACCAACAATACAGGGAGAAAGGAACAATCCATTAGGGATAAAATATACTGTAACAACACAAAATAGGGTGGGTTATCCAATCAAGAAGGGTTATACAGGGGAGGAACATAAGGCGGGGAATAATTTGTCCTTTGTCCCCAGCCAGAGAAGGAGTTGTTTTGTCTACCTACTCTGTGCAGACACAACAATTCCTCTCTGGGCCTGAGAATCAATGACGCCTAAACTAATAGGGACTTACAGGGGAGGGGAACAGCCTAAACAATTGAAAACACAGTAAAAACACACCACAACAGAAACTAACAGTATACCCTGGCAATTCCAGAAGCCTAAATCCAGCCTCTCTTATTGCAGTTGTAAAGAGTGCTCTGGACATGACAGACATGTAAAACAAAACACCATGGAAGAACAAAACTCCCTTTTCCCTCAAAAAAAATGCTATCTGTATAAAGTTAGAGATGCGGACTGACTTCAGAGTTTGTTCAAATGCAGTCATTTGAAAGGCTGCATTTGTACAGACTCTGAAGTCAGTCCATATCTCTACACAGATGTATTTTTTTTGAGTATGACTGTGCTTGAATTGGATTAATCTCCAACAGGACCATAAGCATATAATGCACTACTTCAACTGCACAAATGTTTAAACCTAGCAAAGCAAATTGTAGATAGTGCTAGTATCACTGTTGAGGACCTCATAGTTTCAGGAGGTAAGAATTGCAGAGTTTGTAAGGAGAGCTCTGAAAATATGATGATTTCAGTCCTTATTTGTAACTCAATTTTACTGAAAAGAGTACTCTGAGTACCTTGTTTAAAAAAAATCAGTTGTTTAAGGTTGTTTAAACTATTAAATCTGGAAGTAAGTGTACCTACCACAGAGTTGAAGACTTGTGGGTTTTCTTCCTGTCATGTTCCTTCCTTTGTTGCTGTCTCACTAATGCCCTGCTACTGATCTGATGCTGATCAGCTTAGATTGCTTCTTACCATGTGAATTGGTTCAGTCTAACAAGGCTTGTGTAACTTTTATGCTTTCCCCTTTTGTTTTGATTGTATCTTTTGTTGTTCTGTGTGGAACTTGTTGATAATAAACTTGGGGAAAACTTCATGGTGAATGATGTAACAATACGAATCTGAGGACAAAATGGCTCATGTTTTCAAAGCATGTAAGAAGTATGCAAGTTGGCATATATAATGTGTATTTGCCATAAATTCTTTTTTTTTTATTTCTGGTGCCTTTTTATGGTAGTACTTTTTCTCTGTGTCAAATCTCCAGTGCATTCCAAGAAAGTAGGGCTCCATGTTTTAAACCCAGAAAATAGACCACCTCTGCCAACAGGATTACCAATGTTCTATTTCCCTGTTGCCATAGGCTCCAGTTTCTTCAGAGTATGATGTTTTTGTAGGGCATGGGCTAGTTGAAGAGCATCTTGCGTATTGAATTACATTCTTTGGACTGAGATTGGAATCTGATTGTCTTGCTTGTCTTCTTTACAGTGATAAAAAGTCTGAATTGTACTCAGGCTAACTGGGAATTAGAGAAGCTGAACAGTGACCTGAAAGTGCATAGTCTGGAACAGGATCTAGAAAAACTCAAGGAAGAGTGCAACAGTCTCAGGAAGGAGTTGCAAAATTCCAAGCAGAAGGTACCTTAATTTTAAAGGAATTTTTGGATTAATGGTTAATTTTAAATCCCATGGTCAATCAAAATCAAGGGTTAAGAAAAATATGAAGTATACAATTGAGTGAAAGATTAATATCTTGGTAAAATTAACCCTAAATATTTTCATAGAATGTCATTTTTCTTGGAAATAGGGACAGGCTCCTCAGGGAAGTGTTCATGGCATCAAGCTTGTCCAAATTTAAGAAGTGTCTGGATGACACTCTTAATGAAAAAGTTTAGTTTTAGGTAGTCCTGCCATGAGGAGGGAGTTGAACTTAATCCTTAGGGGTCACTTCTAACTCAAGATATTCTATGATTCTATACAGGTGAGATTTCCCAGCCAGTGCCCATATAACAGAAAATAAAGCTTTATGACTTTTTATAAGTAGCCATTGAAGTTCTATGTAAGCTGGGCTACTAAGAAACTTTGGACAAAAGCTGGTCTCTATTTTTTTTCTTCTTTTTTAAACAACAACGGGATGCTAATGTTAAAAGATGTAATGAGCTTTGTTTAAGGAGATCTGGCACTTTTCTTTAGGGTAGTTGCATGAAGCTTGTCAGGAAAATACCTCTTTTGGCACCCTTCCCTGCCATTTCTGGGGCAAATACCTCTTTTGAGTGACACGTTTTGTAACCTAGATGTTGTTAGGATCTCAAAAAGAAAATTAAGATAACAGTAACAAAAAGCAGTGAGTTACTGTCTAGTGCATTCTTTCTGCTTTCCATCTTATCTTTGATGAAAGGTACAGTGCCACTCTAGGGCTCTGCAGTCACATTGAATGTAAAACATTTAAATGTGATTGTTTGAGGAGGCAGACTGTTTTAGATTCCTTATGGTCATTAATAATAATGATTATGTAATCTTGAATCACACAGTATTTGTGTGAGTCTGCATTTTTCCCACTAGGTGGGGATAAAGCATGTGAGGTGTTCTGTTAACGTCCCTTGCTCTTGGTTGTTTCACTTGGGTCTGGAGCTGTTTCAGGTGCTTTCAATAACCTGTAAAATCTGAAGGCTTGCTGTAACTTGTATGAAGTTGTGGTGTCTTTGGGTAACTCTAGAACAGAGTAACAGCTGCATAAATAATTGCAGATTGTATTGTGAGAGTGAATGATGTCAGAGAGAACAGACTAAAATAGCATTTTTAAGGAATACTACCTGTGACACTTTTTAAATAATGTTTACGCCAGCAGCTTTTGTTGCACAGAACAAATACAGGGAACAGCTTTTTGTTCTGTTTTGGGGGGTTTTGTTACGTGGTTTTTTGGTTTTTTTTTGTCCTTGTTTTTTTCTTTGTCTTTAATACAGTTTCTTCTTGATTGTGGTAACTGCTTAATACAGGAAATAAAAAGGTGCATGTTTTCAAATGTGGGGTAATATAGTACAACTTTTTTTTTTAAGATACGAATTTATATCTTTGGGAGATGGTGAGAAAGTTCAGGAGGGGAAAATCTGTCAGGTGAAATACAGTCAAGTGTGATCAATGGGCAATGACAAATCAGCATTATTTCAACTCAGCTGGTATTTTCATTACATTAGTTAGTTTAGCTAACATGTAATGAAAGTAAGTAATAAAGAAAATGAAAACAGGAGGACGTTTTCAATTGTCATCTACCTTAGGCAAGTGTACTTTCTATTTTTCTGTACTTTTAGATATTCTTACTCAAGTTTTACATTGTAGTTGGTGCAGTGTATACATTGTATTGACAAGTTGCTTGAAATATGTACAGCCTGTCCTAAAGCCACTGTAAAGGTATCAAATCCATAAGAGCTTTGGCTAGAGGGAATGATAGGAAGGGAACATGGAAAGAAGGGATATGAAAGGGAGGGTGCTCATCACAAGTGAGGGTCTAAACAGAAACACAGCTAACAAAGTGAGCCCAAGGTTTGATTTGTTAAACAGTCCTGGTCAATTCAGTGTGGCTGCCTATATGTGCAATTTTAAAGTAGTCTTTCAGACTGAAGGGATAAATTATGTTCTGTCATAACAGTAACTTGTGGAAGTAAATATATACTGAAACAGTTTGCTTTAACTTAAAGATCTTTATATACTGTGATGGAGAAAGAACAGAAAAAAATTACTGTTTAAAAAGCAAAAATTGAGAAAGACTTTTGATGTCAATTTTAAAAAGTAATCGATCTCTAATTCTGAGAGTTCAGCTTCTTTAAAAAAAGAAGAGTATGGAGGTGGCTGAGCAATGCCTTTGTATAAGTAGTTAGTTTAAGCATTTTTTAGTGGAAATTCTTAGTAGGAGTCTTTATTTCCCTTTTGAAACCCACTGCAGCTAACACAAATGAAAACTACTTTACTTGTGAATTTCAGTATTAGGGAAATTGGAGTTTCACTGTTGTTTTCTGAGAGAGAAGATCTGAAATCATTCTTTCCCTGTCTTCCCTTCACTCTGTTATGCAGGACCAGGCTCAAGAGGAAAATCCATTACATGGAGACCACCTCCAAAAGCAAGACATCCAGAGGTATGAAATATTTTATTTTCAGTTTACTGAGGGACAATTAGTTGAACAAGTAAATTATTCATGCAGACTCTTTAGGTGTGTTACTTCAAGTTACATAATTTCATTGAAAGTCTAGCTATAGCTATTTAGCAAGATCATTGTAGTTTTTTTCTTTGTTTGTAGTTCAGGATAATGATGATGAATATTTATATAGTTATGCCTGTTGGTGCACTTACACAATTTTCCACCAGAGGGAAGAGTGGCCCTTCACAATGCCAGGCTTTAGTGCAGTGGGCCTTGGTGCTTCCTTGGGTGTTGAAGAGACTTTTCAGCCACTGAAAGAGAACATACAGACACTTCCCATCATCTGTTCTCTGGTGCAGTGATGATAATAATGCACACACTACACACAAATCACACTTTGTCCTTTCACCTTGACTGGATACTTACTCCTGTGGTTCCTCCTGGAGCTTCGCAGTCAGCCTCACATGCCTGATAAAAGATGTTCTCTCAAGACACAGCAGTTACCTCTTTGATCATTGCTCTGATCAAACTGATCATTTGCTCAAATAATTATTGATCAGAGCAGATTTATTCCACCAAGTGGCAGCCATCTAAAACAGCATACGGACAGCATAGTGTTTATTGTAATATAAATACTGAATGTGTAATAAATATGTAAGCCCATCCAAAAATCTGTGGAGAAAACACTTGAAAAACCTCCTATGAGAAACATTTGTTGTAGCAAGCAATCCTGCTTTTTATAGGAAATGGAGGCATTTGCACTTAGTTTACTTTCTGGAAAGTAATTATTTCATATTTGTGAGCAGCCTGCAAATCTGACTTTAAATTCTCAAGTGTGCACATCTAATTTGCTGTAGATTTAAACAGGCTGTCAGAGTGAAGGTCCGTAGTACATGTTAGAAGGCAGTACAGGGTAAAACCTCCAGGCAAAGGGAATCCCTGGTTTTGAATTACAAATTCCTTGAAAATTAGGCTTTGCAATGGGATTCTAGATCAGTATCCACAAAAACAATTAAAATGTGTTGCATGTGATTTAAGTGGAATTCTGGTACCTGCAGCCCTTTGCAAGATGCTTGTAAAAGTGCTAAATGCACTTTAAAAAATGCATCCAAGCACTTTCCTTCTGGTTGGTGGCAGACACTTGAGCTGTCCTTATATTTACTACTTCTGTGTTCAATATTGGACAGTTCTGGTTTGATATAACTAAAATTTTTGATCTTATTTTTTAGACTAAAACACGAGAAATAAGGAAGTGTGGTTGCCACATCAGCTTTAAAATTAAGTTGTCATTTCTTAAGAATTCAAAGAGCCAAAAGGATTCTGCAGTAGAAAGGCCACAAGTTCAGCTGAACTTCTTGAAATATCAATTCTGAAAATTTTGACTTTCTATCTGTCAGAATTGCTGACACTTAATATGTTATTTATTAAAATAACGTCTTTCTGTGTTCTTTAACAGAGCTTTATGAATCTGGATGTTTGTATTCTGGGGAAGTATTTCTGTGAATAGAAGTTGCATTTCTTTGTTTTAAGGGAACTCTCTTAGCATTGACTTGCATAATAGCTACTTCTCAGAGTGATTCTGAAAACATTTGTACTTGATATTTCATGCAGGAGTGATCCTATATTGCTAGTTTTGAAGGACAGCATTACATACAGTTATAAGGCTTACTAATTCTTACTCATCTCAATAGTTTGAGATATTGAGCTGTTCTCAGATAAATGCCTTTTAGTAAATGTAGTGAGGAACAAAAAATTTTGGAAACTCTCATCCATTATATTTGTCTTCAATAAATATGTTTTGGTAGAATGTTAAGCATTAAATCATTGATTTCCTGTTTAAGTTGAAGTAAGTATGTCCTTATGTCTTTGAACACTAAGTTAATTATTAATCAACATAAATGTGATACTCAGTGAGGGTTTGCTAGAAATTTTACCAAGAAACATATGGTAATGCTGACTTTTTTCTATTAATTTTCTTACCAGTTATTAACCTGAAACATCAGTGTTGGAACAGTGCTGCTGTTGCTAAATATGTTTCTTGTATTATGCTGTCTTTGAGAATGAATTGGAACACTATTTTTTACACTGTCTGATAAGGCAGTATGTTACATAAATTGGAACCATAAGGTTTATATTTTAGTTCACATTCTGTGTGTATGCTCAGTTTGGGTCTTGGGTATTTAGTCTGAATTCAGTGTAGCAACGTGCATGGTTTAAGACCCAAATACTGGTTTCTGATTATTAGAAATTACAATCAATCACTATTACTAGGCTCATAATATGTGTTGGGGGTATGTGGTCATTTATTGAAAGGTGTTCAGAGAATATTCTGCCTTTTTTATAACCTGGCGTCACTTTATTTAAACTATTCCTTTGAGATGACTAATTTTATTGGAAGATGGTTAGTTTGAGATACTGAAAAGTATGCTTCATATTTCTTTCCTTTGGAGAGTTTAAATTATTATTATTACCTAGTATGTCAATATATAATGCATTGTATACTGCAACAGGCAAGAATCAAATAAAATATACAAAGGTCCATCCGTTTAAGGTAATTCTCGGTACTGTTCAATCCATTTACAGTTATGGTACTCTAACAAAATCTGCAGTGTGTGTGTCAGGCAAGAACAATTTATTAATAGTAAACACTTGATAGGCATGTTAATAGGCTGCTTTAGAGGCAGCAATATTTAATTTGTAATAAACTTTTGTTTTGAAAGTTTGCAACAAACATACTGGGACCTGAAGAGAGAAATGTCTAATTTGCGTGTGGTGACTGACAAGCAAGCAGAGGTTCTACGAAAACTGAGAAGGAACCCACCAGGAGCCAAGGAAGGCAAGTCAGTGTTTGCAGTAACAGACCTTATAAACACAAACCGTTGATTCAAGCTGTAGCATTTTAAAAATAAACTAGCTATCATATCTTATCAGAATCTCATCAATTGAAGTTGATAAGCTAGACTGTATTATGGTTCCAGCTTCCCCATTTTCTGCTTTTGCTTCTGTCTCATACTGGTCAACTTCACACATAAAGGTGTTGCTGATGTGTTTTTTCTTCAGTACTGTATTCTGTTCCCCTTGTGGCTTTTTTCTCAGTCAAGTGTTGCTTATGTGCACAAGGCTGAGGTGTTAAGTTCACTCGTATTTGACCTTTTACCACAACTACTTCATATTAGGGGGGAAAAAATCTTTTTGTAAATGCAGTCTTATTTTCCCAGTACAAAATATATGAAGTATTAAATTGGCAACATTTTAAAATCAGACTTTAAAAGACTGGAATTCCTTATGGTTCCCTATTTCTTTACATTGTATTCAGAAAAGTTGTCTTTTCTAACAAAATGCTACACAGTGTGATATTTTCTGAATGTCAGAATACTGGGGAAGCAAAACTACCTTAAGTAATTTTAAGGGTTAAATATTTTTCACATAAAGTATTTAAAATTTCTGTGAGAACTTCATCAGACAGTTCTTCTGTTCCATACATACGTTTCTCTCAAGCCAAATGCTAGACTATCAGTCAAACTGTGGTAAAGAGGTAATTTCCTTTGTTTTCTGCTCACTTCAGTTGTGGTCTTTACTGTGCTCAGAATACTGGTGGAAAGCAGTGAAACTTTGTTACAAAGTACTGGTGACAGTCTCTGATGTCCCTGTCCATTACCAGATCAAGACATTTTATTTCTAAACAGCTCAGTGAGGTAATGACAGGATTCACCCCCGAGCAGTCCCTGCCTTTGTGGCCAGCAGTGACCAATGATCACTTTGTCTCTGGTGCTTGGCTGATACAAACTGTCAGCCCATTTTCTAGACTTGGCCATATTGTTACCAGGTGGGTCTGTGTTCCTACAATTCTAAAAGAGGTTTGTTAAATAACTTCAGCAGAGAAACTGGGAACTGAATGAGTCTAAATAATCTTACATCTGTCACGGTTTGATGTGACCATATACTGTCTTTATGTCCTTATTTTTAACTTGAAGTTACCTGTCTTGCCACTACACAACGACTGATTTTTCTCTTCTCCTTGGTGAGGAGACTCATTTTCTGCAATTCTTATGCAGTTGTTCATCCACAGCCATTGAAGGCATTCTTGATTAATCAGGAAAGAGTGGACTTTTGCCTTTTCATCTGTAGACATTTTTGGTAATTTTTCAGAAGTATGTGAGAGTGGACAGGTCTGATCTTGGTCATCAGCCACACTTATGAATGCAATACAGACATAGTTTTGCTTATCTTTATAGACAAATCTTGGCTTATGCAAAATATGGGTACGACTGAAGCCTTCCACTTCCTCTAGTACCTCTAGTACTGATTTTTGGCACCTACGAACCAGCTGCCATTGTCAGAGTTGCATTAGTTCTGCAGAGCACATGTTTGTTACTTTGTGTGGGACATGAACAGTACCAGTTAACATGCGGATTCTACTTAGAATGTAGAAAGGCATTTTATGTATGATGCGTATGGAGGCATTTTCAACAAATGTGTGTGCTTGTGGGTTTTTTTTTTTCCCTTGGTTGTTTATTTTTTTGTGTGTGTGTGGTTTTGGTTGTTTTTTGGGATTTTTATTTTTTTGTACATTTTCAATCTATTTTCAGTGGATTCAATTTTTCTTGAACTTCCAAAGATCTGTAGGCCTCAAATTGCTTTTTACACTTGCCAGCACAAATATGCCAAATCCAGTGCCTTAGCATGTCTTTCAGACATGATGCCCATGCTGTTGGAAAGTGTTTGGCCTGACATCCACAAATTTTAATTTATGGTGACAACCAGAAGTAGTGTTCTTTGACCAAGATACTAGCTTCTTTTTCTGTCTCTTAAGAACTAAATTTTAAAATTGTAGTTTATGCTCAAGATTAACAGCTGCTGTAGAAAACTCTATGTAAGATGTGAGTTTAACTGCAGGAAGCATTAATCTACTCTGATTACACGTTTATGTACATTATCACTACAAAACAAAATTACCTGCTTGTATTTGGCCATATATTCAGATGTGTGTTGAATGTACAGCTCTTCTATTTCAGATAGATGCTGTTCTGTTTCAAAATCCCCTCCCCCTTCCTAACAGTTTAAAACTCCTCTGGAATTTCACATGGCTGAACATTGCAGTCTGTCTCTTTACTTTTGGAAGTCAGACAAGGGAACCTGTGAAACACCATGTGTTTCTCTCTTACTGCTTCATGGGCAGTGAGAATTTGGGTTCTGGGTGGCACAAGAATACCGTTTGTTAAAAGAATCGGTAGAATAGCAGCATTCAGTCTTCTGCATCTGGCTGATTTCACCAAGTGGGAGAAAATGGTCTCTGTTTCAGCATTCATTTCAGTGTGGTCAGAAGCATCCGTCAGTTTATCTGTGTTGAAATGGGAGTTGGGAGAGATCCTTGGAGTTGGGTGTGTTTTAGACACTGTGATTTCAGGATTTTGGGTTCATCTTGAGACTGATGAGGGTAGTATGTTGTTTGTAGCTTTCAAGTAGTTACTGAATAAGGTCCGAAAACTTGTGGCTTGAAGAAACTGTGTTTAACATCCCTACTAGACTGTAGTACATTTGGAGTACATGAAAAATGCATTAGAAAATGTAATTTTAAAGTCTTTTTTTATCTTTTTCCTTCAGCTGCCTGTACTGCACCAGTGCAATGTGTTGACTTGAACATTTCAAAGTTGAATTTGGCATCTGGGGTAGCCTATAAAAACCTCTCACAAAACGATAAAGCCCTCGGCAATGCTGTGTCTCCCCCTCTGCTGAGAGATGCCCGTGGCCCATCAGAACGGGTGACCCTACAAGCTGGGACAGACGAGAGACCAATTCCAGCTGATGGCAAAATGTTTCAGGAACACCATTCTTACGGAAAGAGCTCTCTGGAAGATAATTCCTGGGTACTCCCAAGTCCTCCAAAGCCCAATGAGAATATGTTTTGGGAAATGAAAAATAATCCAACTTTGTTAAACTGTCCAATAGATTACCTGGATCAGTGTAATCAAAACTGTCTGCACAAGAGTTAAACAATTTTTAGAATGAACTGAGGCATTTTTGGAGTGATTCGGAATAGGCACCTTAATGCTTGAAGTTTTAAGGAGAGAAAACAAATTGCTTGAAATGTTCTTTTGTTATTTTTAATTCTAGTTCCCAATCAGAAAGCCTAGTCTTCCTCTGCTGTAAATCAGGAGCGAGTTCCTTGATGTTAAAGCTGTGCTGGTATAATGTAAATACAAAGAAATCTAGCATGGGGTCTAGATAGTCTTGTACTGCAAATGACATACATTGGCTAAAGGTTACACTGAAAAGTGAGTTTGTGGAATAAAACAAAATAATCCAGTTCTGTATTTGTTTGCTATTTGTATGTTATCAGGAAGATACTTGCTATCTAGTGTTAGAACTTGTACCAGCTCTGAGTTTATATTTTGACAGTGTTCTTTTTCAGAATAAGAAATAATATGAAGAATCAGATTCTCTCTTCCTTCTTCCTTTCAATTAGCTTTGATTCCTCTGGTTTGTAAATGCATTTTTCTGTGATTTTTAACTAAGAAAGGTGATTTTTTTTTATTCTTTTTCAACCTTGATTTATATGAGATAGTGGCAAGACAAAAACTGCACCTAGGCTGTCCTGTTTCGATTGCCTCATTTATGGCTTGTTTGTGGATTGTGAAGGACCGTAAGTAATGCTGCTGCTGAACACTGTGAATCCTGGAGGTTCAGCTTGTTTCCCTCAGTTCCTGCTGAAGGAAGCTGCTGTAATTGCACAGCGGTGCTGCTGCCACAGATCCAGTGTGCTCACAGTGCAGTTTTCCATATTGTGCCTCCTTTGCACAGCACCACGACTCTGACTCTTTATTACTGTGGTGGTGAAGGCTACTCATTTTTCTTTTGTGAAAAAAACAAAGCCTTAATTTAATCAGACTTGGTGGTGTTGCATTGTTGATATACAAAAATAAGTATTTTTGTGGTGTCTTTAGTATGCCACTGAGAACCAGAGGTACTGGAATTCCAACTACCTGCTTTATAGATTATGGGTGTCTAGACACTACTTTTTCTTTTTTTTTTCCTCTTAAGGCCATGAACTGTTTCTAGACAAATATAATTTATGCTTTTTTGTTTTGTTTTGTTCTTCTTGTAAACTTCTCTGCTTCATAGCTGGCTTAATACAACAGGGTTAAATGAAATGTCTTGACTGCTCAAAAAGTTGAAGAAAAATGCATTGTATTTTAGATCCATGATACCTAACTTGTAATGGGCAGGAAGATATTTAGTACTGAACACACCATTTACAGATGTGTGGGTGGGTAAAGTATTCAGCTTCACAGATCCATCTTAACATCAAAGTAATAAAAATTAATTTCACAGCTGTTTAGTAGCTAATTATCTTAAGATTGCTTGCAAATACATGGGGAAGCTGCCATATTAATGATGGGCTGCAGAAGTGTTAGGAGGGTGCTACGTGACCTGTGTGGTTCCAGACACTCTCCCCTGCACAGTAAGTACTTCAGACAGAGCCCATCTTTCACTTTGTCTATCAAAGGCAAAAAAAATGCCTTCCAGATACCTTCTCCTGTAGTACAAACAGCATACATAAACAGTGTTTCCCATTCACCAGATATTGTTTTTATCTTTCTATTATCTTGCTCATGTATACTGGCTTGTCTGTGATTAATGGAAATGGTATCAGATGCTGGAATTTATTCTGACCAATGAACACAGCTGACTCAGGGGAGTACAATCTCTTGGAAAGTAATAGAACAAAATCCAATATGCATAAAACAAATCCAAGTCACTAGGCTTTAGCTGATAGAACCAACTACCTATGTAATAACAAAGAAGACATTTCTCATGTGGCTGCATAAGCTATATGGTACCTAGTTCTAATGTAGCTTACTTTTGGGGTCCCCCACCTCAACATTACAGAAGTTTTTTTATTAAGGAATGTAATATTCAACAGGCATTAACATGATTTGTGCAATGAAGGAATTCTGTTGTGTAAGATATTAAATAAATTTATTTTTGTTTGAAATTGGTTTCACTAACAAATATCCTTTCCGTATTTGGCACAAATTTTTTTACCGAAGTTTTAATTCCTTTATTGTGTATAAATGTTATTTCAAATATAAACCATTAGATTTGAGGTTCATCACTTTGACTCAAGGAAAAAAACCAGCCATCTGCTGTAGCCTGCTTCAGCATCTTCTGGGAGAAGTATCCTCCTGTATGTTGAAACCTGAAGGATTTAATTACCTTAAGCTATGGTGCTTTGGCTACTTGTATCAAAAGGTTCCCAGTCAGCCTGTCCTGTATGAAATTAAAATTAAGATTTTCTGTGCAGAGCCTGAAAATTTCCAGGTTTTGCATTTGACCCTTGGTTTATATTCTGTGCTCCTTCCCATGGTGGAGAAGGGAGCAGCAATGTTTGCTGAGAGGGATTTCAGGAGCACTGCTGCTGACTAGGGAGAAGAGGGACTGATGCCAGAGAGTTTGCTGCAGGCGGCATTTCCAATCCAATCACTCACTGCCATGTCCAAGCTGCAACATTTGAAAAGGAAGTCCCCAGATTTGGAGTCACTTGGGAGCTCCCTGGCTTGTAAAGCATCTGTTGGTCTGAAGCTTACAATCAGATTTTGACTGAAGATGGAAAAGTCATTTAGATCCATGCCACTGGTGGCTTGCAGTGCTTTTCCCATTTTCAGAAGTGAAATCTTTTCATCAGTGACAGCAAACTACATGGAGAAGTAGTAATTACCTGTAGTAACAGGGTTCTGCTGTTAGTGTGCATGTGTTACATAAAACTGTACAATTGCATAGAGTAAGGGCCAAAGTTCTCAAATAATTATGTTAAATGACCCCAAGAAAATTTTAACGTGAATGCAAACTTTAAACATTTTAAAACCTCCCTCAACCCACCAATTTGACAATTTTTTATTTAAGAAAGCACTAACTCCATTTAACAGAAATGAAAGCCAGCTTTTGGGTCAGGAGGAGGTTGTTGCTTTGCACATTTAAATGAGCAAATGGCAACCTGATGAATATGTATTTGGGTATTTGGTGAGTTGGATGAACCTTCTAATAACTTATATGTAAACTTCCACTGTTTGGTTAATTTTAAGTATTTTTAAAATCTGATTCTTAGTTTCCCTGCCAGTTTTGTGGTGTACAGCTGATCAGTTTTCCTCACATATGCACTAGCCATACTGAAGAAAGCAAACCCCCATATTAGCTGTGATGCACTGTCCAATTTTTACAGCTGGAAAGACAAGAGCAGCACAAGGCATATGGTGGAGTTACAGTAAAACAATACCCATTCCAAGTAATGAAACACAGGCCTATGTAAGTATCACATGAACTATACAGGTGGGATAAAGCAGATTGGATTTTCTTCCAAAACCAACGTGCAGCAGACTTTGCCACTCGTGTGCTGAGACAGCTGCAGCTTTAATGATGCTGTGGGCTAGTAAACGAAGAGCGAAGAGCTCTGGTACCTGACTGACACCTGTATTGTCTTCTCACCTCCAGACAGGCCCTGTGAAGGACAGTGGGGACAGTGGTTGCAGGGATGTAAGGTGTTTCCCTGATTCTCTGTGCAGTTTGAGTGTTAAAAAAAAAATGTGGGGGTTCAATTTTTTATTTTTTTAAATTATTTTTTGAGGTTTTGAGGAGTCAGGCTTTTGACCCTTTCTTTAGGGGGAGTGGTGTTACTACTTGCTATTGTATGAACATAGGGCAGTCAATGAAAGCATTTTATTTTTTTATAATCAGCACTAAACAATAATTTTAACTGAGTTGCAGTTGAACCATTAAAAAATGCAGTAACTGTCCAGAAAAATTAATTTAATAGTATTTTAAGATGGAAGAGAACAAGTCAAACATTAAGATACAGGAATTAAAGTGGTAAGATGATAATGTATGAGTATGGCTGTTTGATCTAGGGAGAAGCATGCAAGAAACACCCAGGTGCTTACTGTTACTGAACCAATTTTTAACTAGGTGGGACACTTTTACACTGCAAGTGTATTTGACCATTTTTTGATCAGCAGAGTAAACAGGACAAAGGAATTACTTGCAGGAATTACCTGAGGAGGAGTATGGCTGTACTAAATGTGAAGCAGAATGGATTTCTGGCTTGCAGGTTAATTTCTGGGTGATGTCTCAGACTGCAGGGGCTGTTCCACTGCCCTTTGAAAATCCTGTGCGTTACAAACTGCCCCTCATCTTCCCTCCAAGTTTGGGTTTTACTCTCTGAAGACAAACTTTTAAATAAGTATATGACACCTCCCTCTTTCCTCTCATATCTTCCATTTGTAGGGGCTCCCTTCAGGAGTTTGAAGAGACCTTTAATACAGCCAGAGAGTGCAGCCTCCAGTGAAGAATGGGGGTGTCTTGGGTGCCTGCCAAGTGCTCTGAAGAGGACAGATAGTGCTGTGTTTTCTTACATTGATTAGAATCCAGGGCTGCCTCCAGTAAAACCGAGTAGGAAGGAGAGTTTATGGCTGAGACAAAACCAAAACCGAAAATAATTCAGTGGTATGAGTTTGTCATGTCATGGTACTCCATTTAAACTTTAAATAAAAGATGTAAATGCAATTCAAGTACAGAAGATATGCACAAGATAAAGAAAATGAAAGGTGTGAAACCAAGAATTCAAGGCTAGGGAACATCACATTAAGGCCAGAGGTGTATTATAGAGGAAGCTGATACATGATCCAAGGGCCAATCCCTGCTCTGAGTGCATACCAGAGTAAACAGAGGAGCTCCAGTAATCCAGATGTAGGAAAAGAGAAATAAATGGCTGACAGCACCATTCAGTACATGGAGTTTCAGAGGTGACATCAGTGC
This sequence comes from Leptocoma aspasia, assembly GCA_013399835.1. Classification (NCBI taxonomy): domain Eukaryota; kingdom Metazoa; phylum Chordata; class Aves; order Passeriformes; family Nectariniidae; genus Leptocoma; species Leptocoma aspasia. Next base: position 4,178,076 of record VXAX01003646.1, on the reverse strand, counting down.
AGATGTGAGCTGTGGCTGCTGTTCACATACAGCCTGTATTGAAGGGTGGGGAGCGATACCTGCAGGTCCACCTGAGCTTTGTTCCATTCCACACATCCATTCCTGCCCTGCTGTCCTGGTCACTGCACTGGGCGTCCCCTCATACCTGCTGCACACAATTTCTGCTGAGCCAGAAAAGGAGACCTCCATTGCTGGTGCTGTTGTCTGACTCAGACCTGAGTCACAGCTGAGTATGGCCCAGGTGAGTGCTCAGTGCAGGCACACACACCACTGGCAGCACCCAGCACTGCCCCTAAGAGAATGCTCACTCCCCCTGCAATCCTCTGGGGAAGGCCTTTTGCCAACACTTTCAAACACCCAGGCTGGCTTTACAGAGGTTGAAAATACAGCAGATTTTTATAGTGGAACAAAAGAACAGTCACTGTCATTAAAAACACGTGTCACCATCTATTTTAAATTTCCTCATTTTAAAATACATACAGCAAAACAACTAATTAGGAATATTTTTGTTTTCTAAAACACTTGAGCTAAGAAGCTGAGAACATGTGTAAGACACTGTTTCACACAAGCTATTTCAAGATGGTTAGCCTTAGAGCTGAGTGCCACTTAAGTTTGCCTAACAAGGCAGAATGCTACACATCTTTTCAGTTTGTCACTCACAAGTCCAGTCCTCTACCATCTACTGAAGCAACATTGTTAATGATTATTCCAGTAAAAGGCACAGAATAAAGGGCAATGACTAACCTGCAGCATTAAGTCCTTAATACACGTGTCAGTCTGAGCTTCCTCCTTGAAGAGCAGAATACTGGTTGTGGTGAAACAGTATTAAAATGAACAAGTAAAATGTTGCCTCTCCTAATGGAACAGTATCAAATCTTACTCCTTACTCAGAAAATTACACTTTTTTTCTTCTTCAATCAGGGCATTAAAGTTACCAAGTTCAAGTGCAGCCTTTCCTTGCTTTTAAAGAATTTACTTTTATTTCAGAATGCTTGGAGGATACTTCAAGATAGTTTCTAAAAGTTTATATTAGTATCTCTAAGTGAAGCCATTTAAGCATTTGGGAGTTCTACAATTAAACAGCTTCAAGTATCAGTACACAAAAGATTGTTTGTGAACTCTTTTTAAATTAGGGACGTGCTTAGTTCCTGCAAGAGGTGATCTGCATCTTCTGTGCCTGGTTTAGTTGTTTACTCACCTCTGCCTGGAATAATTTTCCAAGTGTGATCACTCACTCACTCCTGAAGCATGGCAGCTTATTCCCTGTTCTCAAGGAAGGTCTGGATGAGATTACTTTCTCCCCTAGAGCTGAAACGGTCAGTCTGGGCCACGCACAAGCACAAGGCATCCATCCCTTCTGACAGTGTAGGCTTAAAAATGAGTTACAGTGCAGGCACAAGTACTACCAGGCTCTCATCTGACAACATTTTGATTAAAAGGGTAATTCACATTGGTCTGAGTAGCTCTTCTGCATTTGCCACCCTTCTCTTCTAGTAAGTGTATCTCCATACGCAGTCAGCTTCAGGTGATGACTAAGGGACCAACTTCAGTGTATACCCAATCTGTCATCAGTTAATACAACTTAAATTATTCACCCTTAAGTTTTTATGTAGCCTGGCTCATGTAGCTAGATATAGGCTTTAAATTCCAAATGGACATGCTGGAATAGTAAACTCCAAATTGTACACTGTTAACAAAATCTCAAGTCCAGATAGAGGAACACAACTTTGCAACCTCTCTTGCAAACCGTGACAGCATGCTCTAGATCTTTAATTACGAGAAGTTTTAAAATTTACTCTAAATTTCAGACATTATTTTATTCTCCATTCATCTCATTTTGTGTATCTCAGTTAAACTCCACACAGAGTGTTACAGACAATTTAAGTCTGTTTAAATCAAGTGAAATCCAAATTGTATATAAAAAAAAGTTCGTTTTAAGTTTTAATCATACATTCGGAGTAAACTTCTGTCTTTTTTTCTTAATTCCGGTTGCTCTGTATTCTTCTCTTTGCTTCAAATATTCTGCTTTGCATTCTTCATAGAATGATGGATCAGTATAGCTACAAAACAGAAAAATACATATTGTTTTTCATCTTGGGATATTGAGCAGACAATGCACAACTACCACTTATAACTAATCTTTCTTTTACACCCAAAGAAAACTTGTCTGCCTTTTACAGTAAAATAACTTTCCTTTTCAAGTCTCTGTAGTGAAGCCACCAAGAGGAAAGGCAGAAAAAGGAAAACACATTTAGTATTTAAGTTCAGCTGAAGAATTCATTTGCAGTTACTCTCCTCAGCATGTGAAGCTGCTGGAGATGACTTAATTTTTTTAATGCACCCAAGTAACTACTGGGAATAGGTTCAAGTGTACGTCTTTAACAGTAGATATAACGGTCTTTGATCATTACATTAAATTCCTTTCTCTCATAATTTTTTGAAGTATAAACTATTCAACACAATAAACCTTTTTTTTTTTTGTCAGAAGCATTTTGTTTAATTCTATTTTTTTTAAAAGGTGAAGGAACGGACAAATAAAACTGAGTAACTCCAGCAAGTTCTGACTGCAGTTAGGCCTCAATTCTTGCCTAGCTGCACATGTTTTTTTCATAAGTTCCTAAATACTTGAGAGTAACTGTCACTACTTCAAAGGCATTTATTTTTAATCTAAATTGCTGGTTTAAGAGAGCAGGACACACCAAAAATCAAACCAACCTCCTTTTTCCCCCAGTCAAACTCAAAAACTTCGCAGCCCTCACCCTGGGAAATTCAAGAATCTAACACTTCAGGCTAATGGCACTGGGGGTAAATTAGGACTTCCAAAAAAGATGTTTCAATTCACCATAGGATTGAGTTGACCTCTCATATATAACAATTTCCCACTGCTCCTGCTACTGCTGCTCACAACAGCAGGACACTTTCAAGTCAGACTAAATCTTAAAAAAACAGAAGCAAAATGAAAACCAACTTTTCCTGTCTCACTAACAGACTCTGAAGAAGCTTCACTGTGTGCCCCTATCCCCACATCTGTGATGTACCAGAGCAAATAAAGGGCTGCAGGTCCTCCAGGCTGAAATGTGTCCCCAGGTGATCAGGAAGAGAGTCTCTGTAGCCATATATTCATATGGTAAATGAAATCTTGTCAGTTAGGGCCCTGACCAGCACGGTTTTCATAAAGCAAAGATATAATTTTCAGAAAATACATCCAAGTCCCTAAACCTGCACAGCCCTTTTCAGAATAGCAAATATTTCTAGGTTAGTACAGGCCATGCATAAAAACCCAGCAAAAACTCATGAGGGACTTACTAGCCAACCAGACAGTCCTTCAGTGCTGTGTTCTCCTGCCGACACTTCACCACCATTAGAAGACCAGTTTCTTGACAGCATTTAGTAAATGCTGGGGGAAAAAAAAACCAACACAAACCAAACTGAAGTTAGAAAAATGACAATAGGTGGAAAAATTCTATGTGTAGGAGGTAGCAGACCAGATCTGATTTATTATTAATATAACCATAGTTGGCCTAGATTCTCATACTGTTTGCAAGGTCTTTGTCACTTGTTTAGCAACAACACTTTAACTGGGATTCTCCCTTCATCATGTAGCACATTCACACACATACTGCTGTTACTAATACCATTTCTGAAGTTATTCTTGCAGCAAATCCATGATTTTGTGCCTGCTTTTCACATGGTCTACTCAGGGCTATCACCTACATCTCTGGCATTTAAGAACAATGAAGTTGCTCAATGAAGTAGCTGATCTGTTTTAGGGATCTTAAGACTTAAAAACGAGTCAGTGAGATACTAAAACAGAACAGCAAAGTCATGGCTAAGGACATGGGGTTTATCTGGGAGTAACTAAAATAATGCTTCATTGTTAACCAGCACCCTGTACAGATGTTTCACTGAATAATAACCCTATATAAGAACTGGCTGTTACTTCTATCAGGAGATTTCAAACTGTTCTGTTCTAAGAGGTAATCAGCTACATGTAGCAGATGGAAAAGAGAGATAAAGAGAAAGCCATGTGTCCACGATCAACCAGGAGGCAGATCAAGAACGAAGTTCCCCCCTACCACATCCCCTTCCAGAATTCCATCCATTTCTCCTCCTCTAAGGTCTTCCTGGTAGTGATTTAATACCCAGCAAATTTAGGGCATATAAAAATAGTTATTTTCTTGCACATACTTTGCAAAATTTACACCTAATCTAGTAACATCAGAACTTAATGGTACTAAATGGTACATAATGGTACTAATTTAGTACATAATTTAGTACTAATGGTACTAAATGGTACATAGCTAAACGTTACCTATGCTCACTGTATAGGTACATTAAGATTTAAATAAACAAGATTTAAAGAGATTTGTGCCTATAAAGGCACCACTCCTGCCCTTTGCTCATAGCAGATGCCTGCTGAAATTGTGGACTTCAGTGGAACAATTGTGGACCTCAGTGGAACAAAATCCACCTTTTAGGATCCTGGACACTACTGGCAAGATTTTGAGAAAGTGATCCAACAACTGCAAGCAATCCCTAGGTGAGATTAATCTGCTTGTCCACAGCTATTATTAATTAGGCTTTCACTAAAATAATTTACAAGACAAGGCAGTGTTTGCTGAAAGTGTTGATGACAGATTTCAGTGTCCTTATACTGCGAAACTTTGCGAAGAACTGACTTCTTACCTACTTCAAACATATTATTTATTGATGGACACTTAAAAACCTTCTCCAACACAGCACCCAGCTTTACACGCTGGCAACTCCACTACACCCTACATGAAAACCAGATGGAAGTGTGCAGAAAATGGGTTTAAATTAACCAGGTAATTACCAGCTGGGAAGACACTGTAACCTGTGCTCAAAGGTACCTATTTACAACCACACACAGTTTCTAAGATCTATGTGTTTTAGACTTAAAGTCATCCAAATGCACAAGCACAGCTTTGAGGAAACACCTGGACAGCTCAAGTTTACTAAGCAGTTTAAGCTCAGAACGAGGCAAAAGTATTATTAGGTTATCATAATATTTCTTTGGTTTTCTCAAGGGTGAATCTGACATTTCTTCTGTTCTTTCCTGGACTATTTATACTGACTGTTCCTACATCAGCATCTCAGAAAAATCATACCTATTAGTATGTTTCTAAAAATGACCTTTGTTTTTTGTGGGAAAAACATTCAAAGCTTTTGAAAGCTTTTGGTCTGTCTAGTTTGATTTATACTCTCTAAAGGCACTTCTTTAAGTGCTGTGCTGAGGTTTTGGGTTGGGTTGTTTTTTTTTTTTTTTTGTAGTAGTAATCATTTCTTCTGGAAGCTGTGAAGTAAAAAACCACTGAAGACAACAGGAGGTCTCTCTCACTTGTTAACTCACCAGGCTTGATTGGTTAAAGGCGTGATGTCCCAGTGAACAAAAAAAGCCTGAACTGCAATTGCCAGCATTCCCTGGCTTCAGAAGGCCCTGCCTGTGGTACAAGGCCAGGCATTGTTGCAAAGTGATAAAACTGCTTCCAGCTGTTTAGCTTTAACATTACTGATGCTTAACAACAGAGAGGAAGAAAGAAGGTTAAAGTATATTAGGCATCCTTATATGAGCACACAAAACTTGATTATCCATCTCTTCTGTTTGGCAGCCATGTATGGAGTGCAAGACAGGTTTAGTTATAGACCAGAAATCTTCCAGGAATCTGGAGAATGCTTTTTTATTTTTAATTGTGCTTTGTCTTGCTCACAGAGGGGCAAATACCAATCTCTTCACTCTCCTAACCAGTGACAGGACTCAAGGGAAAGGCATGAAGCTGGGTCAGGGCTGGTTTAGGTTGGCTATCAGGAAAATATATCCACCCAGAGGGTGGCTGGACACTGGAACAGGCTCTCCAGAGAAATGGTCAGAGCACAAAACCTGCCTGAGTTCAGGAAGCATTTCAACAATGGTCTCAGGCACATGGTGTGGTTGGGGTGCTCTGCATAGGGCCAGGAGTTGGACTTGATGATCCTAATGGGTCTCTTCCAACTCAGCTTATTCTCTGATCCTATGACTCTTCCATGAAATGAAATGTGTTTATGTTGAGCAGCACAAACAGTATTTAAACTACTCGTTTGGAGAATAATGTCAGAAATAGTGCTCAATAGTTGCAGATATCTCAAATCAAGAATTAATCTCCATGTCTGACAAGCCTTAGTCATTGCTCACTGAGGCAGTATCTGCATTGCTGACCAAAGTTTCAGGATGCATAGCAAGATAGCACTAAAGGAGCAGATACACAAATATATTTGTGTATATCTGATCTGATTACAAACCTATTGTAATTTAACACTTTAGCAGCTATGAGGGGTAATCAGAACACTAAAGAATCCAAACAAAACTTCTTCCTGATACACTGCACATTACAGAAAGAACCGAATTGATCTTTTCATAATCTTGTGTATGATACTATCTTTATGACTTCAGGAAATGGCTTTCCATTACTTCAGAAGTTCATGGGCTGACACATCATCTTTCTTCCTGCAAGCAGCAAGCTACCAAAACAAAACCTCAAGCAGCAACAAAACAACAGGTAAATTTGGGCCAGTCTGTAAATTCATTGCCAACTGTAACACAAAGATAAGCCATGTTTCAAACAATAACAGTTATCCCCATAAACTGAGGAACAGAGCTCAACACCACAGTGAAAATGCCTTGTCAGAAAGGGGAAAAAGGCTTGCCCTCCATCAAATCAACCCTTTGCCAAGGCTTTTCTAGGACAGCTACATACGTCCATCACTGAATGCTCTGTGCACAGACAAGGACAGATCCACTACTGCGTCAGCGAGCTGCAGGTGCCTACCAGTTACCACGGAAACTGGCTACAGACCCCCCTTTCACCTGCAGCAGTCATGGTTCATGACATCACATCTGACATAGGTTACCCCACAGGCTCCTCTCCATGCCACAGGCTCTGTCTAAGGAGATGCACATGGAGCAAAGATCTCTTCTCAAGGCTACAGCTCAGTGAGACTTCACTGAACAGCTCAACACTGATTTGAGGCTGGATTTCTTCTTTATCGCTCATGAAGAAAGCTTTGCATTTCTGTTGCAAGGCAAATCCGAAATAAGTTTTGGTCACAGTTTGGAGAATTTTAAGTCTCATTACATTTTGGCCATATAGAGAGATTTTAACTGCTCAAGCAAGCCTGCAATTTAGTACTTTTCTAAATCAACCAAGTATATAAGGCCAAAATGTCTCTTTGCCAAGACAGAGGTCTGCTGTCAACGGAACAAAAGCTGAACAGCCATGTCTGAATATAGAGCAATTCAATTTTGCCAGTTCTCACCTGCTCACTATGGCATGCTGGCATGTGCAGGGGATCTGCCTACGATGGGAAGACCACATTTTCAGGGACAGACAGGAGGGTTTTTTGGCTGAGGCCAGAGATGAATGAGTCCTTCCAAGGACTGACTCTTCAGCAGGGAGCATCTCTGGCCCTGAGCAGTTCAGGGAAGCTGCTGAGTTTGGTCCCTGGCACCTCCAGACCTGCCCTGGATCCAAGAGCTGGATTTCACTGGGTCTTCCTCTCCCAACTTACCCACCTGAGAAAGCATGACACAAAGAACTAGGCGAAATTAGATCCTGACATAAGTAAAGTCACAGAACAGAAAAAAAAAAAAATAAAGCCTCCTTAATTCTATAAAGCTGTACAGACATGCATTTTTTAATAAAAATCCCATTACAAGTCTTTCTGTAACTCCCTTCAGATACAGAATTATACAAATTATGTTGGAGGTATGAAAAATTAGTTTTGAGTGCCCGAATTAGTATATTTGGTGGTTGATTAAAAACTTCTTTAAGTTGCAGAGCACTCTTTTTATTAAGGTTTCTTTGATAATTAGCTAGAAGGTTGGCACAGTAAAGAACACTCTGTTTACAAAGATCTTTACAGTCCACACTAATCTTTGCTGTAAAAAACAGTATCTAAGAAGAATTATTTTCTTTAGTATTTCTAATTGCTTTTTCCCCAACTCTGTTTTATGACTTTACAACAACATAATATGAGAAGCAGATGGAAGTGAAACTGGCTAACAGCTCACTTATCACAGAATAAAGACTGGACAAATTATTTCCCTGTCTATTCAAGCAGTCAGACAGCCATATGTAATACACACTAAAGTATTAATTTGAAAAGATCAGATACACTACCAGAAAGCTACAACAAAGTTGGTGGGGGTCCACCAACAGATGTCCTGGGACATACAAGTCCTAATTAAAAAAAGGAGATAAAAAGCCAGGGTCCTGCCCATTTTAACTTTAGAACATATTCATAGGTTCAAGAAATATTTGCTCCCTATGACAAAAATAAAAAGCTTGTAGGATTTTGAGTCAAAGGCACAAACCAACATCTGGCATAAGACACAGGCACAGCTCTGCAGAATAACAATGATGATTTTCTACCCCATTAAACCAGACAAGGTTAAATTTAACACTATTAATCTCAGTGTCTGCAGGACTACAAACAGTGGACAACAAAAACAACGCATCATATTTATGATGTAAGTGTTCTTTATATAGCCTACACTACCATCCCACATCCAAACAGAATTTGGCTGGTCTCTTCACTGTGCTGCATTCAGAATGAAATGGTGGATAGGTGCGTTGGACTGCTGAAGTTTCAGTTAGGTGTATGTAAAGGAAAGACTTAATGAAAAAAACCTGTTATGTCCTGCCACAAGCTTAAAAAGAAACTGAAGGTTGTGGTTTTGTTTTTTTTTTCAATTTAATAAAGAGGAACAACCAGCATAAGATTATATTTGTAGCAGATTTCTGAAGGATTTTTTCTCTTTAAATATTTTAAAATATTAGATAATTATTTCTTCCACCAAACATCAAAGTCTTCCCATGTGCAAAGTAAGAGAAGAATAAAAAGCGGGACTTGTCTCCAGACAAGCAGCTGCATGGAAACTGTGTTGATATAACACCAAGCAATCATGCTCCTTATTTTCAATGTATCAAATGTTTGTAGTGTGAAGGCTATTTCTGAAAGTTCATTTTTTGCAGATTCGGATTATAAAAATACTTGGCACTTTCATATTGTCTCATATTGTGAAGTTGTACGTTTCATATAATGTTGGAGCTGTAGTTCTATGAATTATAAGTGTGCATCTATTTTGCAGATGTGCTTGTACACAAAATAAATGAAATATTCCCCATTATCAAGATAAATTGATCCTCTCAGGTCTAGCTCTCGTTTATTTAAAGACTTTACAATTTTACTACTTAAGAGAAAGTCCTACAGAGGTGTTATCTCACCATTTATATTTTCTCAACACTTATGATACTGCTATCACACTCTTAAAATAAAAAAAAAACCACCACCAGCTTGCATCATGATCCAGACCAGACTTATTCTGGGGTAGGTTTTTCCCTCTACACACACACAAAAAATTTTGTCTGGTGTTTGGGTCATTCCTTGGACTGTACCACTGAGTGGAGAAAAGATGCCCAAATAACAATGGAGATTTGGGGGTGATAGTAGAAGGAGGAGGAAACAGTTCCCTTTAAAATGTAAACAAGGGCAAAATTTTAAAACCTATGTTTGTAAAATGTCTGCAAAAACACTAATTGATCCAAAACATGACCAGCAACATTTTTAAGGGTAGTTATTATGCTTTTAATTTTGTATTAAATTATGATTCATTAGCTTATTACTTTGAAGATGACTCAGAATGCACAGAACAGACTACTGGTGCATTTAATGAGCCAGAGGAAGCAGTAGCATGAACATGCAGAGATTGTTTTACATTGTAGAGTACAAGCTATTTGATATTTCCAACACAGTACAAAAGAAAGCTTCTCTGTAGATTGCCCATGGTTCAGTTAACATCACTGAATATCTAATACCTCCAACTCAATTAATTCTCACCTGATTAAGATCAGTCTGATATTCAAACTAAATCATCTCTCCAGTCAAGTAGAAATCAATATTTCTGATTTTACTTTTAAATTACAACAACAAATAAAATACATGCATCGTCAGTATGCTAGGAGTAGCTTTCATGTTCTAGCCTACTATGGCAGGCATAACACAGCTGATTAAAGAATTATTCTAATTTGAGCAACAATATATATAAGATTAATTTGAATAGAAGGAGATAGCATGAAATAATTAAATGCATCTTATATAGGGCAAAGAGAAAATTGACATAAAATAATCTTGATTCTTTCAAGTGAACCTCTGTTATCAGATCAAATACTTTGTCTCCACAAATATTCATTTGCTGTAACATAAAAATCATATACTTTCCATTTTCTTGCTCATCACCAGCCCCCCAAAATCTGCTCCATTTCAGCTTTCGTAGCTGGAGGTATCTGTCCTAGGAGAGATGATCAATACATACTAGCACACAATATAGGACTGGGGAGCAGAGAATTCCAGGAATTCAGGAATTTTAAGGAAGGGATATTCATCCTCCTGGCCAATCTTTTCCAGGGCACTCTCATCATAGAAAAGCAGCTTTATCTTAAAGTACAGAATGCAAACAGAGGATCCCCCAGCAGACCACAGCATCTCTGGCACTCCAGAATGAAATGCAGAAACCTTCCTCATATCGTGGCTGAGGTGAACATACAGCAGGAGAGAATAATCAGGAAGGCAAACAGCACAACTGTGATCTGCAGAGGAAGAATGTTTCCCAAAAAAACCTAGAAACTGTTTTTCTAAACACAATGCCTTGGGATAAAGGAAACATCTTATCAATATCCTAGAAACAAATCTGAACACTTTGCTTTAGGGGACATTTAGAGATGAGAAAATAACATACTGAATTCAAAGGGCCTGTTTATCCTGTACACCATGTTTCTCAGAAGCCAGTAATAGCTGCTTTAAAAAAATGTGTCAGAAAGTCTACATTATGGAAAAACATCTTCTCAAGTGAAGGTTCTTCCTAATCCCTATCAACTGTAAGCCTGGCTTATACCTTGAAGCATAAAGTTCTCACACGCCCTTCAAAACCCTTAGGATGCCTTACATGGTGTGTCTAAATGGACAAGCATCCAAAAGAAGAAAAAGAGGGGGAAAACCTCCTGATATCAGTAAGGTATATGCTAGCCTGGATTCCTTCAACATCTATCTGCCCTGGCCCACTCAAGTCCTGCTAAACTCCCAAATATTGCAATTGTAGTTATTTGTTTCATACCATGCATGCTTTTTTCATTAGCAGGTTTTCAAAATCCTGCTGCAAAAATTAATTGGGCTCAAAGTATCTCTCAGCTGGATACAGAAACAGGCCAGAGCAGTAGGGAGCAAAGGCTCTACACAGATCAAAAATGTTTGAGAGCTGGTTGGGGTTTTTTTCAGAACATCCAGTTACTCACTCTGTAAATGCTACCTACCTACTTAGGAACAAGAGTCTTCAAAGTTTTCATGCCCTACGTACATTGGTATTACAAGGATCTAGGTTTGGTCAAATGCTTACAATGGGCTTTTAAAATCAATATAGGAAATCAAGGGCTTATTTAAATGTTCTGTTTCAAAAGTTATTAAAAGATATAGAGGGTTTTTTTAGAACCACAATACCACAGCAGTTCTGAAAACTGATGTAAGGCACATAGGGATCCTCCAACATCAGTTAATTCAAATCAGAAGTCATTGCTCAGCTGCTGATCTTTTTATTACAGTAATATTAGCAGAGTTTCTCTTGTTTTCAAACCCAACAATCATTAAAGACAGAATTTGTGGGGAAAAAGAAGAGAGTCTTAAGAAACCACCATCAAAGAATGATGAGTACATTCACGAAAGCCACAAACAAGGGAGATACAGTCCCATTCCCATGCAATGCAGAGGCTTGTGCTGGGGGAACCTCTCTCACCAGACTCACTACACGTGTTCTGCAGCTCAAAATTTGCTACCATTCTGACTGAGAATTGTGGATATTTCTAAAAGGCATAACCAGACATCTCAAGAAACAGCAGAGAAGCACTTCTGTCTGTCCCAAATAACCCACACTTATCCCCAGCAGATCATTGGACCTTTTCTTTCCAATTTTATAATAAGCACCAAGAAACAGAGAACTGAAAAGCAAAGTTCAAGAAAGAGAAGAATTGTTTTGTTTAAGAAAAACACATAAAATAAGCTGAAGAATACAGCCAAACACAGTAATTCAAGCCATCCCAATCAGTTCAACTAACAAAACCCAGACAAATAGTTAGAAGTGTTAACAAAAATATGGCAGATTAAAGTAATTAAGAGTTTTTAAAAAGAGTTCTGAAAATAATATACACATGCAATCTCAGGATATTTTCAGAAGCATTTAGTTCAGCCATTAGGACAAGGACAGGTCAGCTCTGCTCATTCTATGTCCTGCACATATGAGATCTGACCAAAATGTCTTTTTGGGACAAGCGTTGGAAAGACTAAAGTGAGTTTTCAGTTTGATAAGAATACCGAATGCACACATGAAACCTGACTAGCAAAAGTGTTTTCCTAAGAGTCACAGAGTCAAGAAAGAACATATACCTTAAAATGTCAGGCAGTGCCTTCCTGACTATTGCTACATGATGAAATACTGTGTGAATTTATTAGCAATACATGTTTAGTCACTAGAATTTCAATAGAACTTGGACTTTAACAGCAAAAGGAGCTTTGGCAGAGATGATACAGAGAAATGTCTACTTGTTAGTGCCATAGACCTGATCTGATCCTGACCTGATTTGATCTTCCATCCTGCATGTACAGAGTTGTCAGCATTTTCTGTATGCATGAGTATACACACCTACCTGCGTATGTGTGTACGCGTATTTTGCCCCAAACACACAAATCTAGTACGCTGTCATATTTTTAAAGTAAATTCCAGAAACCCAGCTCTATAAGACAAGTCCTCCTGCTTCTGACTAAGCAAGACAGGCAGAGCACAGCAGTACACAAGAGGGTTATGTCCTCAGAAGACACAGGAGAAATAGCAAGGGCACAACTATTACGTATAATGCTTTACAGTGACTACTTCGTCAGTCAAGACAGATTTAAGTGCTCAAAGACGACAATCTGCTGGCCTGTGCAGGCGTATTTTTCCAGAGAAGCAGACCTTCTTTTCTTCCAAGTGAAATTACAAAAATCTACCCTTTAAAGCAAAGTAAGCACATTGCTGTGAAGCATTTTATTTGGGTAAATCACAATTTGTCCACTGAAGAAACCTGCTTGAGGAATGTTCTTGTCAAGTACAAGCATCACCTTCTCTCTAAGGCTTCAGGTAAAGCATGCCCAGCAAGCACAGCCACCTGGTTAAACTGCACTGGTTTTAAACAACTGCTTCCTTTAAGACTGACTTGATCTAATTTTCCTCCCACCCTGCAGTAAGTATCCCTGACATCAAGTGTTACCATACCAGGCACTGGAAGAGGCAGAACCGGAACAAATGCAAGTTCCCCCATGGCTACTGTCTGTCACTGCCTGCTTTTATATAAACAAGTGCATCCAACTTGAGCTGTGCAGAGCAGCCTCGCCACTGCTTATCCTCCTGCCTCCCTGGGGACCTGCAGAGCCACTCAGGGACAGCTGAGAAGTTTGGATAACAGATGATTTAAAGGAAAAAACATCCCCTCCCCCCTGTCCCATAGCGACTGACTCTTTAGTTGAACTCAAAAGGCAAAATATATCTATTTCTCAAAAACAGAGCTTCATGGAATGGAAGAAGTAACAGTAATGTCCTTCTACCACACGGTGCAGGTAGAGCAGGGCATTTATGTAACTCCTGAGGAGGCATTTGCCCAGCTATTCCACCATGACACCAGCTCTCAGTTACACCATGCTGTGTCAGGGATTCTTCCTTTTCCCCTGCCCCAGTTCAATTTAATGGATTTCCAAAACTACCTATTTAACTCAGAGCTCCAATACCGAAGGTTGGTGGTAGCAGTAGTTCTCACTCCTCTGAATGAAACAAAATATCCTCTAAGCAAAAGTGAAAACTGGTTCCAGGGCTCCAGCTGGAGGGTGAGGGTGAGATGGGGCACACAGAATAGGGTCAAAATCTCAGGCCTTTTGAGGATATAGAATATTCCCAATATATAGAATGTAAAATATTTATACAGTTATTAAAAGAGGAAGTTACTTCCCCTCACAGGTCACAATTCATCCCCAACCACTGTTCCAACATCTCCAAAACAGTTATCATGTACTTACCCTACTTTGCAGTAAATGTTTAGTCTCTTTTTTTCAAAAGTGACTAGCCATAGGCTGGTGTGCAGGCAGGAATTCTTCACCATGGAAGAATTCCTGCTGAATGAGGTACTACTCAGTGCTAGTAAGTATGACAAAACCAAAGTGCAAATTTTCCAGGAAAAAAAAAATCTGCTGTGTCCATATTCTGAAGTGAACAGTGAAGAGTAACTTGACCCCTGCAATTGTGGCCACAGTGTGATGAAGTATGTAAACTTACTTTTTCAAATAAAATTGCATCATTGACTATGGAGGCATTTAGAATTTCAGACTGCCTTATTCATTTCATGATTTTGAAGAGATGACTTTAAACCATGTGGCAGGAAAGCACACTATCAAAACTCAGCAATATCTGGAAATTTGGTAGTAACTGTGTAACATTTATCTTTCATCTTCTGTAAAATGTTTTAAATAAAGGACTGCAATAACCAGGTACATTTCTTCAGAGTAAAAGTTGTCATTTTGAAGACAACAAAATAAAATACTGGTAAACAGGGGATTTACACACAGGTCTTTGATAACTCTACAAAGCAAATCAAAATACACCAGAAACTAGGTATGAAAACCCCTCAAAAGAGACAAACTGTTTTGCAGTGTAAAGCTTAATAGGCAAATGGCACAAAAATCTGTGTAGGGACATTGACTTTACTAGCACAAATCCAGGTGTAGTTTGGTACACTGAAGCCTCAGGGACACCACTCTACCTTCTGAAAGTTGATTACACTGTGCTCCTTAAGCTCTGTGCAGAGGGATTCAAGTCTGGCAGGAGGAGGTTAAGTACATCTATTCTGCCTGCTCCAATTACCTTGCTTCTGATGCAAAAACATTTTCGAATAATACAATAATACATCAACAGTGTTATGAAAGAAACAGCCAAAATAATCACATAAATGTGGTTTCCATTTTTAGAAAAACAACCAAACTCTTATGAAATTACTTAGCAATTGTTCAAATAGGTACATTGACAGTGCATCTGCTACAAAATCATTGGCAAAGGAGATACTAAAAGTTAAGACAAGGCGATATGTACATGTAGCTCCAGTTTAGAAGCCATTTGTCACACTTCTTCCTATCGCATGAGAATATTTCCAATGAAATATCACACGCCTATCCAAGCAATCAAGAACTACTGGTTTGTCAATTGCTTTCTAAAGGAAGAGACAAAGTTTATTTCTAACACATACAATCACAGACCAATATCCAGGGCTCAA
Organism: Leptocoma aspasia; assembly: GCA_013399835.1. Lineage (NCBI taxonomy): Eukaryota > Metazoa > Chordata > Aves > Passeriformes > Nectariniidae > Leptocoma > Leptocoma aspasia. The sequence continues at coordinate 4,162,684 of VXAX01003646.1, read as the reverse complement.
CCTGCTGTAAGACCAGAAATGACAGAGGACCCCTGTGCATTAGTCAGTGGCAGCTGAGGACACAAGAATCTGAAAGCAGCATTCAGCAGCTGGGACATGAGCAGAAACTGACTGAGGGTCCTGGTGCTGCCATTGCAACCCCCTGTGACTTTTTGTCTTTTGTTTACTTAGGACTGAAAAGTAAGGGCCTTTCCTGGCTGGGACTTCAGTGCTATGACTGGTTGACTGTGAGTGCATTCTCTACTGGTACAATAAAATTAAAAAGAACCTAATTTGGCTAAGAATCTTTCCTCCATTTTCTGGGTTTTGAACTAAATGAGCTCTACCCACCGAATGCAGATGTACACATGCCTCTACCATCACAGATTTGTCAGCGTGTAAGTTTTTTTCCAAAGACTTGTCTCACCTTTATTCTGAAAGAAGAAAAAACCACCCAAAAGCTAGCATATGCTGTATTAATGTAAAACCCCTAGAGGGCAACTAAGCTTCAATTTCAACCTGCATAAATATTCAGCTCCTTAACTAGTTTACAGATTATGTAAACTATTTCCTTCAACCTTGTTTTTTTTCCCCTCGTTTAAAAGAAATGAATCCTTTTCATTCTCAAATCACATTATTGCTGCCTATTTAGTGTAAGTTAATCACCACTGCCCAACCAGAGACTGAGTCGTCAACCCAACAAAGCTCAAATGTGTGCAAAAGAGAACAATAAAGAAAACACATGCGAAGGCTTCATTTAAACAAAGACAGAAAACAAGCATATGAAAGTCTGAAATCACTTTCTTTGCATTAAAGGCCTTTAACAATACATCTTGTTTATTATTCAGCTTAGTATTAATTTATTGCATGGCATCTGTTTTCTTGTACAGCAGTCTGGTTGCAAGTCTCCAATTTATGAATCGAAGTTTACACTGTTGAAATTATTTGCCTGTTTTCCCCTACATACCAAGATTTCAGCCTTATATATATTTGGTGACCAAAAAAAAAAGAAGTGATAAAATAGGAAACAAGAAGTCAAATTAGTTATGAAAAATAACTTCATCTAGATTTTGGTCCTAGGACTGCTGCCAGTGGTGAAAGTAAAGAAAAAAAAAAAAAAAGGGAAGTAATTGGAGCCATAAAAGTAAAAGGCCTACATTCAATTACAAGTGCTCTTCCCAAATTTTAAAATTAGTAATCAGTGTCCAGCTGAGCCTTGTTTGCCATGAACCAGCAGCATCAACTGCCTTTCCCCTACTCCCACCAGACCTTGTTGGGAGCTGAAAGACACGTACTATCCTGCCAGGCCACACCTGCACAGAATCTGCAGACACATTGATGCTTAATGTTAGAGAAGGCACTAACAAATCAATGGGATTCCCAAGATATAGAAGCAACCAGAGACAGACAGGAAAGAAATGCTCAAAGGAATCCTTAGGAAATGCTTGCAAAGCCCAAGGGTTTCTACATGGCTTTTGCAGGAGATCAAATGCCCAAACAAAAATTGATAGCACTGCCATCCTTGCTTTAGGCATATCAATGCTATGTCCCATATGCTTTGACCATGACAGTTCTCCTTCATTTATGGTCTTATCTCCATTTACATGTCTGAACAGAGACTAAGAATGACTACCAGTAGAATGCACTTTACCTCATTTTAGCCACCCAAAATTTCCATGTACCACCCAAAGATGATTCTGAAAGTACCTTCCTGTCCTTGTTGCCTTGACAAGGAAGGGGTAAGGGGACAGGGAAGAGATAGAGAACAAGAGGACTACAACTAGGATGAGATGTCTCCCATCCTACATGACAACCAAAAATCAAAGGAGGAGTTTGAGGAGCTGACATAACTCTCCAAGGGTGTTCCACTTATAAGGGTCTCCTCTCTGAACACTGCAGAACAGGATGAAGTAACTTCTATCCCCCCTGAGCTTTGAAGGACTGCAGAAGGGGGAAGAGGAAGGCTAGACTCTATTTCTTACTCAGATTCATCCCCTCTGCCTGAAATACAACAAGCTTTAGGTGTTCATTCTGACTTTTTTGTCACAAGTTCAGCCAAAGCTTAGAGACCTGAGGACTTGACAACTGTTAGTACAAAAATGCCTAAGTAAAATGTTATTGTACAATCAGATCAGGTCTTACAAAAGATTGTAAGTACCAGATCTCTTTATAACACAGTAGAACCCAGACACCAGTGTATCAACCTTACAATCAAACTTAAGACAGTGACTATATTACATTAGAAACAAGGGGATTCTACCTGCTTCACACAAAAGAATTACAGTCACTGTTACAATTTGCTGCTTATGTGAAATGTATCTGGCTGAACCTGCTACCACAACCCAAACATTGTTACCTTTAAGTACTTTTAACACATTCACAGAGGTGATTATTTCTCCTCTTTATTAGATTGGCTAAATTAGCTTTCAGGCAAGTCAAGTCATTGCAACTCAAACATTAGGGCCACAGAGATCTGTAACATTAGGTTTGCAAACAGCACTGCACTGAAACCACTGCAGAAAGGAAAATCACGAGAGCAGAACAGTTCATCTGAATTACTGGTGAGAGAAGGTAGCCAAAGCTGAAGTTTGCAACTCTGTTAAGTAGCTTCTTTCTATGGGAGCATAGAAATTACTTTTTGGGGTTGTAATTTACTAAGTATTCTCTGCCCAATAATGAATGTTTCTCAATGGTTTGTGCACAGTCAGTAAGTACTATTTGCATGAATTTGACAGCAGAGTGAAGAGGACATATTCCCTCAACAGTATTTTAGTTTAAAACTGCTGAAGTTTTACAGTTACTCAACAGATGGAGCATATCAAAATTAACTTACACAACAGTCACATTGAAACAAAAGCTTCTTTTCCACACCATTCTCACTGCCCACAAAGGATTCAAAACTTCCTCAAGCTGTTTGGAATGTATAAAATAAAATATAAAAAATCATCACACATACATACATGAATATGCTTTTGCATCTCCTTAAATTCTGTTTTCAAAAGTATGGGGACACTTCTATTACAAAGAAAAAGCTGAAGAACTATTAATACTATTACTTAACTGTCATGAAGCATTGTTACATGTAGCTAATATAAAATATTTTAAACATAGGACTTTTGATGTAAGTCATTGAAGACACCAGAGAAGCTGTGAGCTCTTCTAGCACCCCATTGAAGATTAATTACTAATTAAATCTTAAGTTATATAACCCCAAATGCTATACCATTCTTTTATAGTCCTCTTTTCCATATTCTATGGAAAGCAATAATAAGTTTCTGTTCATTAATTAGATATATGCTGAGGCCTACATTTAACATAAAAAAACCCAAACCACTCAGAAAAGACACACAAAGAAGCAGAAGGAGGATATCAGGACAGGTCAGAAATGACAAAGATTATTTACACCAGAGAAAAATAAAGAGTTCTTTTCACCATTGGCCATATGAATCATTTTGTCTGGACTGTCAGAGTCACTGTAGAAAATTATCACCCGAAAGACAGGAAAAAAAAGTAATGAGCAAAAAAGTTTGAAGTTGCAGACTGTGGTCACTCTTGTTTACTGGATATAATTTTATTCAACCTGGAAGCACGAGTTCTCCCTGTAATTTTAAATGTCATTTTTAACATCACAGCATTAAAGATTTTGGGGGTCTGTGTTTAAAATTCTTCATGCTCCTGAAAACAACTCTGGAATCTAAGGGTTCAACACCCTCTCTAAGCCATTTCAGGGACTCTAATAGAAACAGCTTTCCAGGATGGTTACTGAAAAAGTATTTTACTTTTCTTTTTCCCTTTTACCTATTTAACATAAATCAGATCATCCTATTTCTTCCGTTTACAGTCCTGCTTTTATTCAGATCACTGACAGGAATCTGTCCAATGTATGACAACACAAATTGCTTGATATACAAAGAAAAGTTCGTTTAGGCATTAAATCCCAAAATAACTTAGCAAAAAGCATTCTTTGAATGGTAAAACAGAAATAAGCACTGAAACAGGCTGTCTATAGTAGCTGAAACATTAACCAGATTACAGGACAAACAGAGGCATACTAGGTATGGCCCCAAGAGAAGATGATGGCCCAAAATGTCTTCCCAAAGTCCTTTGCAGACCTGCCTCCCTTTCATACTTGATAAATGTGCCCTCCAAGGGCACTCAGGTTTGATAAGCATTTCACAGAACTGAAGTTCATGCTTTTGAAGCATAGTTAGACCAGTCTGGATTGCATCAAGAAGTCCTACTTTCAACTCCCTATGTCTTTCCACATTCTACACTTTCTGTACATTTCCCACATATTAAACCATAGCATTCAGAAGGTCTTTTTGCAAGCATTAGCTGTGTCTCCCTTAAATAACTTTTAAAAAGTCTGTCAGTCTACAGCCATAGGTGAGATTACATCTCAAGCCACAACTTTCCAGTGCTTTATTTTCACCAACTTCACAAACATCCCATTACAGCAAAGAGTATGGGACATTTCTGTCACCAGGAAACAAAGGAGGGATTGTATCAAGCCTGGCATGCAAATGTAACAACAAATTTTTGATTTTGTGCTTCAAAATGGACTATTTAAACATCCCTGAAATATGTTGTTGATCTGAAAGCTTGAAGTATATTGAGGAGGAGGGAAAAGAATAATAACTAGAACCTCCTTGAGAGACTCCAGATCACAGCCAGAAAGAAAGAAAACTATAAAGTGTACAAGGTGATTATAGGTGATAAAAGTAATACAAGGAAATCCTGAACTTGAATATCAGAAGCCCAAAAAAAAGGCATTAGTGGCTTAAAGAAACCTTTCTTTAAACTCACTTTAGGAAAAACGGTAAGAAGGCAGATCTCTTAATATGATAATTAAAGTCACAAATTCCCTACAACCATTTCAACTCCTTCCCAATACAACGGATAAATACAATGGATAAAATAAGAGAAGGATCTGTTCACTCCACGCAAGGGAAATTTTCATGCACAGGTCTGCTACATTTTCTTCTTCAAAATTCCTCATATAAGTTCCTTTCCTATTCATTATCCCATCAGAATGACTACCTTTCCTCCTTTCCATGATTCCTTTCAAATCCTTTACTAGTATTCCTCTCAAATCTAGGATACAGCAGCTAAACTGCTTTTCTTGTTCCCTGATCATAAATTTAAAGCCTCATCCATACCTCCAAAGCTCTGTATAGCTCTAGCATTCCTTGATCATCCCCTTTCTTACCCACTGACCAGCTCTGCAGCTCTTGATTCCTCATCCAAAACACCTCTTGCTTTCTGTTACATGATTACACTTCCTGTAGAGGCATCCATCCTGATTTGGGGCAGCAAATGTTCTAGATGCTCTTTTCTGCAGGACTGTTAAAATAAAATTCAGAGGGATGACAATGCAGCACAAGTGTTTTATGATCTTTCAATACTGTAGCCTTTACTCCCTTCTTAGGCATCAGACCTTTAAGTAAAACACTCTTCAGAGCACAAATCTCCCTACTCTTTTTCTATGCAGCACCACAGAGACAACCACTGGAAAGCATTTACAACAGCAACAAAACTAGATTTGGGGGTAGGAAAGAGGGGATTATCTTTTGTTGTTGTTATTAAAAGGACCTGAAAAATAATGTACAAGAACATAGTTTTATTCAGCAACAGACAACATTGTCTCTACTATTAAAAAAAACACTTGTGCATTGTCAGTGTGGTTACCACAGGACCCATTAACTACTACATCAAAGAATAAGGGCTAGAGGGACAACTCACTCAGTCTGAGCTAAGCAATCTTTAGAACTACTTCTCTACATGTAAGAAGAAGCTTCAAATGTTTTCATCCCAAAGCAGGATAAAAATTTGAGATTTCATTGTTTTCAGAAAACAATGAAGAACACTTAGACCAAAAAGCATGAAGAACACTTAGAACACCACATCTTGTTTAAAGTGTGTGTATTTGCCAAACTATATTTCAACTTTGTGTTCCCTTATTGCCTGATAAGACCTGTGATTCCTGCCTC
>VXAX01003646.1:4069481-4156698 GCA_013399835.1 Leptocoma aspasia | reverse complement strand
TTTTTTTTTTTTTTTGATTGGTTCTGCTGAGTCGTAACATTCTACACAAAGATAGGTACAACAGGTATAGGTCTCCAGCATACAGGAGATCAAAACTACAACTCTCATAATCCACTGTCTCATTAAATCAAAGCATATTAAATAAAACCACAACTCCTATTCTGATTTCCATTTAGTATTAATTCCTGTTGAGCTTCATTTCAATTTCTGAGATTTGGATAAGCAATTTTCTTTGGCAAATACACTTGTCAACTTCATGTGTTTTCTAAACAATGGACAGAAGAAGCTTTTACCTATCACTTTATGCTGAATACAAGGTCAGTATATTGCTTTTAGGCTGCCTGAATGCTCACTATCTGTTGTATTTCTGAATACATAGTAGCAACTTTTTGACCAAACTAAGTTTTATTTTCCACTGCTGAACCTAATGGTACCTATACAACACATTCTGACTTCAATAGCTAAAAATAACCTATTTTCTGTGTGAAACTAACCCCAGGGTAATATTAGCAATTCATATACAACATAAATATTTATACACAGGCAATGAGAATACAGCATGACCTCTTAAACGTATTAAGATTTATTTACACTAAGTGCTAACTGTGTAACTGTTCAATGTCGTATCTAAGAGGGGTTTATAATGCAAACTTTCACAGCAACTACTTCATACCTTGTTAAGGAGAGGCAGCTAAAATAACAGGTACTGTGAGTCACATGAACTGCCATTGCTCTGTCCACCTACGCCACAGTAACACCTCACTGTAACACTCTAACGCTGCACCTGTAGGTTGCCACCATTAATGGAATGGATGCAAAAAACCCCTTACAGAATCCCAAGTTTGTGCTCACTTGCTGGTAATAAGAATGACTGACACAGAAGAATCAAAATGTGTCAGCTGGGAAAGAAAACTATGAGATCAGCAAACCTTGTATATAACATCTGGGAAAAGGTATTAGTCAGTGGCTGGAACAGCACCCTCACCCTTTTGTTGGGAGAAGAACTTGACCGTGTCTCCTCCACTATGGACACTCCCCTCACACAGTGCCCTAAAGGCTGATCTAAATACCATGAAATACCCCAAGATCAGTAGATACAGGCAAGGTTACATTTCTCTATTTTTACAGTTTGTGCCAATCTCACCTCACCAGGACCCTAAGACACGAAACCAACCTAACACTGTAGAGTGTACTAGTGGAGAACTGGAAATAATTAGAGCACATGAAAGGAACACACATCAATGCTAGTGTCATTCCTGAAAAAACAAGTTTGGAAAAATTATGATAGAGAAGAGACTTTTCAACTTTTCTCATCAGTGGGCAAAGAATTTCCCGGTACAGAAGTCAAATGAAGACAGCAACAATGATTCAGGTTTAATGGGGAGTTTGTCAGGGAGTAGTAATATGACTAAAGGGTAGAAATAACTGATGATTCTGATGCTTAATTTCAAGTTCAACTCTTCCAACAATCCAAGAAATTATACAAAAGGACAAAGGTAATTAGTTTTTTTCTTTCCTGATATACAGTTTAAGTATTCCCATTCTGCAGATGCTAAAACACATGAATCCAGTCTGGAAGAAGAGTTTTCCTGCTAAAATGGGATTATCAGCTGAACACCCTAATACAATAATTGTATCTCACTGTAAGAGCTGCAAAAGAACCAATCCTACTGTTCAACTTTCAGCAGTTAGCTTGGTGAGTGCTCGTGTCATGGATATTAGTAATAACCATGTACTACAATAATCCAAAACCACACAGGCATTCTCGATTTAAACCAGCATTTGCTAAGAACATGTCATTAATCTGGGCTATGTTAATATATTTATGCTGGACAGGGAAATCAATTAGAAATTCAGGATCTTAGCTGGAAACCAATAAAATCTGTAACTTGAGAAAAGCAAATTGAAAGACTGGACAAAACACAGGTAACCTCTTGAGGTTCTCATCTATGAGCTCTGAACTGCCAATATCACTTTAATATCTATACAGAAAAATCTCTAACAGGTAAGAGAATCAAAATCAAAACAGGGCTTGTAAGATATGGCAACCTGGCTGAAATTGATATTCATTAAAGTACTCTTTGCATGAATAGGAGCATTTGGACTCTGTGGTCTTTATCAGATCCCCAGCTGGTAATGGTTGAAGGTTAATGCCTTACCCCATTCTGTTCAATTTTCTGTCCTAATTAGTCCTCTAAATCTATAGCTGTGAGCACCAAGTGTCTGTGCTCAAAAGAAACTAATTAATGCTAGCAAATTAGATCAAGTCCAAAGATCCAACAGCCAAACTCTTAAATGCTCCTTGTTAATAGGAAGTGTAGCTGTCAATAACTGCTGTTGGTGGCTATAATGAGGCCTCTTTCTTTCACTGAAAGTGATTTCATTTCTCTTTGTCCCTGTAAAAGCTGTTCCATTCCCTAATAAATAATAAAAAAAAAAAACCCCACACAACTAAGTTGCAGTAGTAAAGCTAGCAGCAGTCTGACCCATTTCTTGTCATCAGCTGGGCTGAAATTATAAGGACAGGGGGAAGAACAAAAATAATCAAACCAGGCAAGCTCCCTCCCTTGAACATTTTCTTTGAAGTCCTAAAAACTAGTTAGAACACTGAAATTTCTATCACCAAGCAAGACAATATGCCCTCATATTTCTTTTCTATAAATTAGCTTAGGGCAGTTAATGCTGTTATCGTTCACTCAACAACAAACAAACAAACAAACCCACACAAATCTAGAATCTCATTTCTTCAAATTCTAATTTACATATAGCTGTTCTCTCTGCCCAGTTTGTTGGAGCAGAGCTCAATATACCATAATCCCTCTAGAGATGGTATTAATTCACATAGTTAAATGTGATGAGAGTAAATGTTCATTGGAAATATATAGCACTGAATAATTTTTTCCAAAATAAAAGCTATTGTGTGCAAACAAGAACATCATATAAAAATTCAGCACCTTACTCTCGAGGAATGCTAGCCAGAAAAAAGCTCATAGCAATTTACTACCAGTACTAAATATAACTGTACACTATCAAAACATCTAAAATAATTTAAATAACTGACAACTGCACAACACATACAACATAATGTAATATCAACAGTTTCATATAGGGTCATGTTGTCACACACAATATGACTGTAATATACTTCAATATTCAGATAATAAATACAGCAACAGAGGACAACAGTTTCCTCCATTTTCCACCTGCAGTTGCTGAATTGAAACTATGTTCTCAAATTGTACTAACCTTCCTCTCACAGAAATGGAGTTGCAGATAATAATGCAGCATTATTTTCTTTTCATCCTCCTAAGAGAAGGCTATTGTAGTCATAAAAAATCTGTGATTCTTCCACTGTAACCTCTTAGGCTTTCCACCAAACCCTGAGTAATATGGACATAGGCACATGTAAGCAATTTCTGGTCACAGCAGCTCAATTTAAAAAAAGGTACCAGCACCTGTCATGTTAATTCATTGATTTTTATCAGTCACTTGATCTTTTTGCTTTGGTCGATTAGAATATCACTGTGTTCCCAGATACTCCTAGGGGATGTGAATTTGAAAAAAAAAATTGTAAGGATTTTATTTTCACAATGATGCAAAGTGGATGAGCTATAGTTCAGCTATAAATGGTGATTTTAGTTTTAATTTGCTATAAGACAAGAACAGTCAGCAAAATTTTTAAGTAGAACTGTCATGTAATTTTCCTCTACTATCAGTCTTAGCATCTTCTGATATCAGAACTGTAGGTACCAACAGGTTAATCCTCCCTCAGCATTCAAAAAGGGTTAGCAACAATTAACAGAACTCAGTCTGCAATACCAAGAAAAGCAAGCAACATCAAGCAAAATTTGCTATGGATTTCACGCATTTTATTATCTGCATTTCTGATAGGAAAGTATAAATTTAAAAAATATGGTTTTTTAAGAAGGAATATCTAAAGGTGTGCTTGGGCATTTAAATGTACAGCACCACATGTAGTTCAATCAGAAATTTCTTTGGATTTCTGGACCTTGCTATGTCAGGTGTAAGGGTCATGGTCTAGAGCAGGTGGCCCCTACGGGGACAGAGATAATGTCAGTGACAGGACTGTTGAGTAACTGCACATTATCAAAACTCCGGATGACACTGGTCATGCTCAACTGCAGAGAAGCCTGCAGTAGTGTTGCATCCCATCATCTTCACTAAGTATCAACATGAGCCCTGAGGAGGAGAGGGCTAATGGGAAATCTGGAGAATGGGAGGAGGGTGGTTGCTTGGAAATGTCCTTTTCCAGCCACACTTTCCAAACCATTTTTAAAGCCCCGCCAAGCATCATGAGATTTTTCCAGCAATGTAACTCCAGTTGCTTTAATTACACAGCTCCTATAGAGAACAGAACCCACACAACAGTGTTCTCCAGTGAAGATCCTCAACTTGGCACAAGTAGAAATATCTTCCTTGTGTCTTCCTCATAAAATTTTTAAAATAGATTAATAATTATTTTAAAAAGGACAGAACAACTTGTCATCTTGATCAAATGGATGTCTCCCACAATATGCTTAAAATAAGAAATGGCTACATTTACCTCACCGTCTTTCTAATGGCAGAACCAGGTGGAGCTGAACTATGTGTCCCTGCAGTCACCCTGAAAAGAATGTAGGTCTATTTCCTATTGAATCCTTCAACCTTACAAAGGAGCCTCAGTTACAGAAGATGTCTGCAGATCCCCCTTTGTGACCTTGAAGGCCCAAATCCAGATGATGTGAGAGTAACAGACAACAAAATTCAGAGGAAAGAAGTTCAGAACCTAAAACCCTTGGCTCTGGAGCAAGTTGTCCTTCTTCCGGAAAAAAAAAAAAGGTTGTGACGTTTTCGAAGATGAGCAGAAATGCTTAACAATACAACAAATACACAAAACATCTACAATAAAAATAATACAGAACTAATTTCATGACTGACTCTGTGACTCTTTCAGGGTCTTAATTCAAGACAACTTCTTCAGAATCTAAACCCACAACATCTCAAAGTCAGTTAGTTGTTTCTATTTTCCAAGCCAAGTAACCCAAAGTTAAACCAAATTAAGCTGACAGGCCAAGTTTGTATTTCTGTTACAAAAAAAAAAAAAAAAAAAACCACCATCAAGTTCAGTTTCAGAATCTGTAACTTTGGACAGCGGAGTGAGTGCTCTCAAGAAATTAGACACACTTTTGTGTAGAAATGATCAAGAATCAACTACAGCCCTTGAAGTTTTTTCCATGACTGTCCCTAGATTTAGAGCATGGAGCCATCCCTAGTTTTAGAGCATAGAGTCATGGAAAGCAAAGCACAGCTGGATGAAACTAGAGAACTTTTGATGTGCTATAGGTCACCATTCTGATGAAAAACGCTAACTCCGGGTTCCTAAGATTTGCTATGATTTTGCTTTGAAGAAGCTTATTCATATTTCAATTTTATAACTGGAAATTAAAACAAAACAGGAAAACAGCTTGCTTAAGAAATTATTTCATAAAACAATAAGCGAGACAATGGCTAATAAATGATCCTTTTAGTTACTTAGGTTTGAAATGCAAGGACATACTGATACAGAAATATATAATTTAATATTATTTCAGGCAAACTAATGCTACATTTGTAAAATTTGTAAATTTGTAAAAATATAATGAAATGTTCCTGTATGACAATGGGGTTTTTTGTTTGCTTATTTTTTGGCACTTTTGCCCACAATTTCACCTACACACATACAGTGCATGGATATGAATACAATACAGCATATTTACATAACGGTCACAGAAAACTGATTAGTGTTTCCCATAAAGCATGTTAACAGAATTACTACCCAAGTTAACAAAATTACTAATATATCCATTTTCACTGAAAAAAAAGTGCTTGAAAACCTTAAATCACACAAAAATAATTCTGAAACTGAGAACTACAAAAATCTTAAGAAACATGCAGCACACACAAGAACTTATACTGGAAAAATCTGAAAAAGAAGTTGCAAGCAAATTTAAATAATCTAAGTAAAATGAAATATGACCAGACACAATACCTAATTGTTCTTTAAAATTATCAGGTGGACATACTTTCCATGGTTATTTCTTCCCTAAGCCATTTTGGTAGGCTAACAACCAAGCACAGCAACGAGCCACCCATTTAACTGTGCACTAGAGTAGCAGGATCACTTCTTAAGTTAACAAAACCTTTTTTTTTTTTAATTTATTTTTGTAACCCTTGGGGTTTCTTTTCCCTGGACGGCTCTGGAACACGTGCTGGACAGGCTGTCATTACTTGCATTATTAGCTCTGATAAGCACACAGCTCTAGGTGGTATAGCTGCAGGCTAAGGTACCGGGCTGGGTACAGATGGACCCTGTGCTCATGCAGAGCACTATTGAATGTATAGGGGCTCCCCATAGGGACACATGTGAACCCAGCCTGATCAAGCCAATTGTAAGGGCCCATACTCGTGGAATGGCTTTATTTCCTACAGTACCGATGCATTTATCACCATTTCCTAAAGACAAAAAGAAACAGAGGTCTACTAATAGGAGTTTCTGAAACATGAACTTAACATAAAGCAGAAAAATCCTACATTGAGAGCGAGTTGAATGAGTATCTCTGCCCTCAGTGTAAACAACTCCATTTCATGCATGTGTGTACACTCCACAGCACACAAACCAAGTCACAAGAGCTTTGATTACTTAATTACAGCTTATGTTCATAGCTTATAATTGTTTACAGCATAAAAAGCATAGCCTCTTTACTCTGATTAACACCTATCCCTGTGTACTAACAAGACAAATTTATTCCAGGAATAATCTCACAATGGATTTATGAGATGGTAAATCTACTGATCACAAAACTGCTTAAGCTTCATTTCCCATGGTTTGGTCTCTCCCCTCCACCCAGATGAAAAGGTGTACAACAAAATAACTGAAGCTCTGCTACCACCTTTTTATTTTAATAGAACTATTAATGTGGGGTTTTGCTCGCCTACTTGATAAAACAAATTGCTTCAGAAATACTCAGCTTCCACTTCTAACTTTCACACAATTTGATCAAAGCTGGCTTACAGGTGACAGAGGAATGACGGGGAGATAGATGTATCCACAAACCTTATTTTCCTAAAGATACAAAACTAAACTCTATACAGGAGAAAGAAGGAAGAAATTATAATTTTGCTTAACATCACAGAAAGAGAAAAACCATAACATTTGGTTTTAAAATTTACGAAGGGAAGAAGGTGGAGAAGCTGTAAGGTAATGGTCCACAGCTCAAGAACCTCCAATATTGGTTGCTGCCACAGACAATGAAGATGCTGAAACCGAAGTACTCATGTTATACAAAGTTCAGAGAAGAAAAACACACACACACTGTCCCTTTGATTAACCTCAAACAATATTATACAAACAGCAAACTCTCAAAATACTTTTAACCAACATCTTTCAAATGACCCACACTACTGCAATTGCTTTTAATTTTTTTCCCCAACAGGTATAGAGTTCAAAGTAAAGATGATTCAACTATTGTTCAAATGAAAAAAGATCTGTTAAGTCCTTCTGGCAGTGCTGGAAGGCACCTGTTACATGATGCCACTTTCCTTTGGCAGCTACTACTGTAACACTACTTCTTAAAAATGTGTGGAGAACCTCTAAAAGCAGCTGCTTAAAAATACACTGGTCCACTTTACCTGGACTTGACTCTAGTCATAGAGTGCCCTAGCGATAAAACTTCAGACACTTCCTTTGTAGTTTCTTAAATAATAGCAAAATACAAAAAGCTACTGGGAAATGCCATTGGGGAAACAACTGTTCTTCCTGCCATGGTAAAAGTTGCTGAAATAATTCAGGGCAAATATGACAACAAACTAAAATGCCAGTAAATACTGTTGGAAGATACACAAAAGACACTGATGAATATTTGAAGAAACAAGTGTTAAAACAAGTTACACAGTGTGGGAGGTTTGCTGTACAGTGAGTGAAAGTACAGAAGTTTTTAACTTCTCACACCTTGTGGTATTTGCATTTCAACAATAAAATGCACAATTTTTTTTTTTTTTTGGTGAGCTACTGAAGGAAAGATGTACCGGAGAAGATCTGTTCTCAACAGGAAGTGGCTTCTTGAATAAAAAGCAATGTATTATGGAAAAACTGTGCAAATGTAGCTAATTATGGAGTGGCTGCTTTGACTGGAATAAAAAAGGGATTCCAGACTAAGGCTACAGAGAGAGCACTGCACACGAAACTCCTTCACTGCCTCACTCAGGGGTGAGCTATTGCAGCAAAGTAGTTGGAGCCAGGAGTGCACAATGTGCTTCAGGATGGCACCAATGTTATAACTTGACAAAAACGAGCGCTTCAAACGGTGGCATCGTTACCAGAGTTCATAATGAGATGGGGAGGGGCCATGAAAATCCCTGGCTCCACAGAGAGCTTTGTTCTCTGGATAACTTGTGGTAAAGCACTTAAAAGAGTTGTCTTTTCTAAAAACATGTGTCAGGTTTGACAAGTGCTCCAAATCCACTGACCTTCTCACTGATGACAAGAGGCTGTGAGTAGTTTGCTACCTAGCAAGAATTTCCAAAAACTAAACACTCAATGTGTCCCTTTAAGGTGCAGGTGTCATTTTAAAAATGAGTAAGAAAGTAACTCCTTTGCACAAGAAACCTGCATTTTGGAGAAAGCATTTGAAAACAGGTATTTGGACATGTTCACCTAATTATGTAATTATTGGTTTGGTTTTGTTGGTGAACAAAATGTGTGTCACCTACAAATCCCTCCTACATCTGTACACTTTAAAAGGATATAAACAAAACTTTCTAACCTGTTAAAAGTCTTCCCAAAGAGAGTTTTAGGGGGTTGAAAACACTGACATGCAATACCTGATTGACATCAGGGGAGAATATAATTTATTAGCCCAATTTCAAGCAAAACGTTTGCAAAACTTGTGGATAGGACTGAAAATTAGTATAATTAAGTAAAATTCAGTAAGTGCAAGCAACTATGTACTTCTTCCATGGGGATCTATGCATCTTTGTAAGGTATCTTTTCCAGGCATGACATCCACTAAGATCAAGTGTTGAAATAAACTGAACTTAGTACCAGGTATTCAAATTCCTATATCACAGTGTTAAAGATTTTTAAAACTCTGATGCATGTTCAGTCATGTAGATCTCAATAAAAAGTACTGTTATTAACAGTAATCTTTTTAGATTGACAAATAGCTTAAAATATTTTAAAGTACTATTTATTTCATCTTTATCTCACCCTTTTTTAACTTCTATTTTTATGTTTTATAATGTACATAACATGCAAGTACAGCAATAATTTACATAATTTACAAATAAATGTATCTATATTGGGACTGTGCAGCCAGAAATTTTTTACTGATGGCGTGCATGAACAAAAGAAGTTTGAAGAGCATAGATCTGGATGACCAGATGCAAATGCCCTCTACTGAAAGCTGACACTTGTACAGAATAATTCCATGGCTTTTCATCCTTTCTTACATCTCTCTTACAGCAGCATTCTTGGCTAACCTGTGTGTAAGTAGCTCTCAGCAGAGGTGGTGACACCACTTTAAAGAGTTATTGTCCAGTACTCTCCAAAAGAAAATGAAAGCAGAGATGCACTGCATCACCCTATTTCAACATTCGTCTAGTAACATCTGTGTTTATGTGCATGGATCATTTCAATGCTGGAGCAACAAAAGGATGCAGTCAAGTTAGGAATATTTAAACAAATTTATTATAATTAGAAATGCCTTAACTGAAGGTTTGCATGAGGCAATTGAATTTATGTAAGTATTAAATACTTGATACAGAAAGACTGTAACTCTTGGGCTGCTCTGTCACCACCAGACTATGATGAGCAAAGTTTTGTATTAATCATACTAAATTCTACAGCTCTTGAGAACAAGTCATTTTGGAAAATCGTCCACATCACCAAGCAGGCAAAGCCAACAAAGCAAATTTATATGCTTCAATACTGGTTTCACAGTGAACTGATAAGATGGAGATCACACATATTAATTCTCTGACTACATGATTTCAAAAACAAGGATTATATTCAGGGCACAGAAGTGAGTACATCTGATCTCCTAATGAATATTTGACTCTTACCTTGCACCTTATCTGAACACAGCTCCTTGGCTCGATCCCTCATTATTTGTGGAATCAAAACATCTTTTTCTACATGTCTCAGCTTAGAATTTTCTGCAAGAGTGAAAAAAAAGATTATTTTGAAAAAAAAAAGTTATCTATACATCAGAAAAAGTCAATATAAAGAAATAATACAGCATTGTTTATATAACATACAGGAGTACACTAAAACTGTGACAAACAGCAGCAGAAAGTACCATGAAAGGACCACACAGATCAAAAAGGATGGAAAGCCCAAAGTTTGCTCAGATACAAATATGAGCACTATCCTGAATATTTCTACTCTGTTTAATATGCAGTTATCCAAAAATAAAGGAGCAAATTCTGGCAGCACATTTGAATTTCTGCCTTATTGAATAAAAAATCTGCATACAGACAGCACAGCAGTTAAATACTTTTATTTCTGGAAAAATACTAATGTTTTTCTATGCACATGATCTGTATGTACTCTTTCATTCACTGACACAAAGCTGAGAAAAAGAGCACATAGCAGAGCATAACCTAGAATTTGTATGGCTACGTGGAAGACTTCAGCTCTTCAATGGAAGATCTAGGAGCTTTTTTATTCAGAAATCCAATTTAAAAAGAAGAAATGCTGCTGCCTGATTTCTATACTTTAAAGTTGTAGTTTGCTTTCAGTTGTCTCCAGAACTCTCTTGAGTACAGCTAGTGATTTAGAATAAACAACACAGACCATTATGAAAAAAAATACTGCTTTTCCAAATCCACTTTCTTCAAAATTAAGGGATGAGAATTCATCAAGAACAGTTTTTTTCTCAGTTTCTGAGTTTAAAACTCTTTAAAGTAGATTTGCTCAGAACACTGTATAGTCCAATGCAGTTATACCAAATACCTGGTTTTCATCTTTAAACACACTATTTATTCATCCTTTGAAGCTGATATCACATTTCAGAATAGCATCAGTTGGGATGCTCACACTATGAAAATTCTACTGTCAGATAGAGTTATTTTGGTGACAATCATTTCAATTTAAAATTGCTTATTAAAAATAAAAGGAAATTAAATGAAGAAAAAGTAAAAGTGCAATGTATTGAATCTAAAGAAAGAAGCAGGTTTTAAGTTACCTACAGCTTTCAAACACTATTTTTCAAAGCATTTTTGGTTACTTCTCCATAAAAAACAACTGAAACCAACACGTGTCATTCTTAAGTCATTATCTTTTAAAGTTTACTAATGCTAAGAGATTACATTATGAGATTACACAATATTGCATATGTGATATTCCTAGTGGAATCTGGCAACAACAGAGGATTACAATGAGCAATATACAGAAACTGAACTAAAGATATTTCTCCTCAAAAATATCCTTCTTAGCATTTCTACAGCAGGAAAAAGGACCTCTATTCTGTACGTACAACAAAAACACTAAAAACAAATAGCTCATTACTTAGATTTGCTTCCATGCTCTGATTTTCATATTAAAATATCAAACAAATATCAGATTTCTACAAATATATAATTTTACAGATAAAATATTACAAATATCCTTAATTTTAACTTTCTGCAGAGTATCACTGCAATTACTGTACCAAACACTTGGTGCAGTACATAGGCTACAGACGAGACAAAGCTGTCAGAAAACTTCCAAGCATGTTTTGTAAACAGGACCGATCAGTTCAGCTGAATGACATGGCAGGAACTGGCACCACCACGCTACGTGCCTCAGCTCCACTCACTCCAGTCAAAGCAAGCTGGCACTGCAGCCTTCCTGCCCTCTCCCCATCCCTATGATGCTCTTTTCCCTCTGCCCACACAGACAAGCTCAGCAGGCCTGTGGTGAACGAAAAGGGAAGTTAATGTCCTTTAAAGGTAAATAAATTTCCTGTTAGGCAATTTTTCAGCTAGGTACATGCTCTGATCCAGTTCACTGTATAATTCCAAAGCTCCCCATATGAGGGGATTCAGTGAGACTAGGACAAGAAGACTAAGTATTGTGAGTACCACTGGCTCAAATTACAGCCTACATTTCTGCTCCCCACACTTTCTTTTTCTAAACTCAACTTGGCTATACTGGTGCTTGGAGTACACTGAGTACAAATGCAGATAGAGTTAATCAAGTGGGTTGCCACCTGTCACCAAAAGGAACGTTTTACCTTTGCCACATTGCCCTCACACCCCCCCACCGCATCATCATTATTATGACCTAACCAAGTAGTGAGTGAGCAGGTCAAAACAGAAAACTAACTCAAATACATGGTAAAAAGTGCTTCTCAGCTGACTTACACTTTGGAGTAATTAGATCTACTTATCTACTTCCCATAATTAGCATCATAGAATATCCTGAGTTGGAAGGGACCCACAAGGATCATCAAGACCAACCTTTGGCTCTGCACAGGTTCAACTTTTATACCACAGCATACATGGAAATGTAGCAGAGAGAAGTCTTTAGGGCCTGGGAAAAGCAGCTGGGCTTCCCCTGCTGGCAAAGCTGGCCAGAAGCATCCACTATTTTCACAATGACGAAGCACAGTGCAAGGATCAGCTATCCCTCTACTGACAAAGAGGAGAAGCGAGTAGGAATGCAACTAAAGGCTCGAAAGAAACAGGACACAAGGCCATCTGGAAAAAAAAAACAAGCAAGCAAGCAAAGAAAAAGAAACCCAAAAAGAGAAGACCTCCCTGATAGCCCAGAAGAGTCAAAAAAGATTGTCGGGTTTTCTCTTAGGTTAAACACCCAATCTTCTGTTTGATTATTCAAAAGAAAAGGGGCGTAAGACTGATAGTAGTTAACTGGTGTTAACTCCAGCACAACCAGAACCATGACAGAACTGTGCTCCAGGCAAATTCCTTCTTTTTAGTCCCATGTTGTCAAGTCTACAAATGCTGAAAATGCAGGAAGGAGAGGGCACATCAGGACACTGGGCAGCATCCAGCAGGAAGAATGAGAAGAGAGCTACAAGAGTAATTCAAAGGTAATTATACAAGACTATAAAGGAAACGACAGTAAATACTATTTATAAACTCATCTACAGTTTTTAGAAGAATCTCTGTTGTGAAGTATCAGTTTCAATATTTTTTTTAATTTTAAAAATATTTGTATTTACAGGATTTTGCTTTTGTATTTTTAATTAGAAAATATTTAGTGCTTAATAATGGTTGGACTCAACGGTGTTAAACCTAGCCTAAGTGACTCTATGAAAAAGCCCAAACAATTTTATACTAAGTTTCAGGCTCTGGGTACAACTACCTCTCCAAAAAGCTCAAATGCAGACGTTCAGCTTGGGCAGTACTGTATTTACTTGAGAGTTTCAGCTGGAACATCTTAAATATTTGAATATTCGCCCTTGATTCTAAACTATCCATTGCATTACAATTACAGTGATTTTTCTTCAACAATCTTAAAACACTTTATTGAAGTCAGTATCCCTAGCATTTATACAAAATATTTAAGAAAAATAAAGTGCAAATATTAAAAATAGCAGATACCAGCTAAAAGCAAATGTGTTCACATGCAAAGTACCTGCATTTCTGATACTGATGTACAAGCACTTGCAAGATCATCATCAACTCAAGCTATTCATCTCTGCAGTAACATATGTGGCAACAACTTTCAAAGAACCCCTCAGAAGCAAGACTTCAGCAAAAAATACGACACGATCACGATGTAAAACTATCAACTCCTTTTGCCTTTTTTCAACTACATTACAGTTTGCAGAATAAGAACTTTTTTCCCCCTTTTGGAAGTTCCCTATTCTGCACTAAGGTACTTCTTACTCCAATACCAGATTTGCTGCAGACTAGTCCCTACAGAAGAATCTGCATTTCAACAGTCTTACTCCTGTTTTATTTCGTCATGAAAATATTATTCCCAGACAACTAAGAAATATATTTTCCTACAGTTTGTCTTCTGCATTTGAGAGCTGATACCTTTGGTTCCAGCCCACATCCTCCACACACCTTTCCTGGTCTTCTGGGTAGGCTGTTTGAAGAGATCATGGCCTTTCGCTACAAAGTGAACCACCACGTCACCCCTCAGCTTCCAGAGGGCCAGACAAATGCTAGCAGCAGCTTTTTCTTCTCCCTCTGCCAGCCCAAACTTGAGGACTTTCGTTAGATAAATTTAATACTCTGAGATTTTACCCTTATCTGATGAAATTTCCAAGTACCATCAAACATTATGAGGGACAGATGGATGAACACAGCTATACAGGTAAAGGTCACAAAACACAGACTAAATACAATTAATACTAAAAACTAAGTACTTTGTAAAAACATACACAGAAGTTGGCCAGAATTAAAACCAAATGCAGGCTTCCAGGGGTTACAGCTAATTCACTAGCTCCTTGAAAATGTAAGCCTACAAGCAAGGAATCTCTGTGATAGAACTACTGAATGTTTCCTGAAGACTGATCAGCAGATTCCAGAATGTTCCTCTTGGGGAACAGATGAGAAGATAAAGAACAGTTAAATAAGTTACAAGCTTGCAGGGAAAAAAAAATACTAAAGGGGAGAAAGCTACAAAAAGGGGAATACCTTTGTGAAAGAGAAATTATTTTCCATAAAACCTCAGCCCAGTTTAAAGAACTAAAGAGAGAGATTGCTAAACTGGGAGACATCCCTGTTCACCAAATCACTAAGAAACACTGATGACTTGTTTTTTTTAACAAATCTGTGGGGTTTGGCAAATCTCAGTGCTTGTGGTTCATTGCATAGCATATGTAGGACACAAGACTACAGTTGTAATAAGAGCCTTCTGTGGTTGATCAAAACCCTCAGCTCCAAAAGCTCTTTATTGCCATGGAAGGCCAAGGACCACAGCTGGTCACTTTAATAGTTTTCATTATTTTTCTACAAATGACCAAACCCTAAGAATTAATTAATAGGAGCAAGAACATCCCAACCACTAGAACACATCAAATTCACACTGTATGGAAGCTGGGAAAACAGACAACAAATACTTTGCTGACTTTCTAGCCTCGGACCAAAGGACCCAGGATGGCCTTGAGAACAACAGAAGCACAATGTAGAGCTGTGCTGCAGGCAGCAGACCTTTAAGGGGAAGAGGAGAATGAAATACAAAGCTGCTTTACAGTCCTAACAACAAAAGGGACTGTAGCAGCTTCTCATATTAATTAGAACACTGTTACAAGAAGAGGATACCAAGACAAAAGCTTGCCTAGAAGAGTGTCCTGAGAGAAGTCTTATCGTCTCCCCACTTCATTCAACACAGCTGGTGACTGACTTGCTCACCCTTTACTCGTCCTGCTGGCAGTTAACAGCTCTGCTCTCACCTCTTTCATGACTTCAGGTAGCAGGGACACAGATTACTCAGGAAAGTTGAAATCTGCTCTACCCAGCTACTTAGAGAAGCCTCACACTTTCTCCATCCAAGGGGAACTGAGTCAAGCAATTCCAGTAACAGTCTTTGAAATGTGCATTTCTAGTTACACAACTCATAGTTTGGATTTTCTTGATTTTTTATTTAGCCACCTTCAAAAAATGTTCAAAATAGTACTTTAGATACTATTGCTTTTTCAGTAAGAATCACAGTATGTATGAAGAATAGAGAAAGTTTTGGTAACTTTATATCATTTTAATTAGCAACTTTACTACCTCATGTTTTTCTTGAATTTCCAGTTCCATCAACTTTTAAACATCAGTTACATTCCTTACTAGAAAAAATGCTGTAGAAAGGTCATTTAAGGTTCATGAATCCAAGTTAAAATACAACACCCCACAAAATACAGAAATTTTAAAAGCAATCACTTTCACTGTTTTGGGAGATTGGTTGAGAAACGTGGAGCCATAAAGGGGACCTTCTTTTTTATTACACCTTACTATTTTTTTCATACCAGTTGCCATCAAAGATACGCAGCTGTGAGTAGACAGATTTCTAAGACACCCTCTTTTTTTGAGCTAAGAAATAAAACTTGGAAAAGTATCAATAAGAACTTCAGCACTAGAAATAGCAGTTACTAAAGTGAAAAGGGAAGAAAAACAAGGAGATGCATGCAGAATTACCATTCTTTAACCTACATCACATTTAAATAAAATCTCCACTGCAAAGAAGCTGTTTTCCTGGAAGGGAACGTCTTGTTTTCCTCTATGACAAGTCTACTAAAACTTGAATTTAACAGCCATTCTGTCATTTCTTCCATATGCAGACCTATAGTATACACAACATTTGAGATGGTTTGAAGAATGAATAACAAGTTTATAACTAAGTTGCAAAATTGCATTAATTTAGAGGATTCAGTTATTCTTCATGTCACTTGGTAAAAATTGTTTCTGTGAGGTAAACACTCCATTTCATTACAAAGTTTTGCATTAAAACACTTACCTATGAGCTAATTACAAAAATACACTGGAAAAGCAAATTTTTCTTAATAACAGAAGAACAGCACAGTATCCACTGCCTGCTTATTGGCAAACATTCCTTTCATCAATCAGACTATTGGTTCTAGACATTAAGTTTTTTTTACAAAAAAATCAGATCTATTTTAGTGCACTATAACAGTGTTTTGAATAAGCAAATATAATTAGAGCTTAGTACTCCTCCAGGAAAAGAATGCATTCAACTCAAAATTTTCATCTCCATTATTCTGCCAGCTTATTCCCCTTGTATTAAATAAAAATTACCATTCTTAGGTTAATTCATGTGAATCATTTAAGCATATGTGTATCATAAAAACTTATCCAACAAGTCTGTATCATTGAATATATTATCAACTACTCAAAACCTCTATTTGAAAACACTAAGTCACACATTGGAACAAATTCATTTAGAGATAGACCCATTAAAGTCATGGGAGAAAAAAACAACTTATCTTTCTAAAATCTTAGGGTCTTTTCCTACAATTGTAATTTGATGTATCAATTAATACTTCAAGTATCCAACCCTGTAGCCTTTGGGAGGGCTTCAGTGCCTTTACTGACAAGGAATTCACGGGGTCAAAGCTACAGAATAATTTCAGCATCCTGCTTTGTAAACCTCGGTCCTAAAACACCCTGCAGAATCCTGTTAAAAGTAAAGAATTTTATCAGTCAAAGACATCCAGTGTGAACTGACAGATGACAGACCAGGACCAAGCACACACCTTTATACATATGTGAAATGCTACTGAGTTTGGTAATTTCATTTGCACATTGGTGTTTGCATACAAACTAGAGCCTTAAGTAGTGAGCTTCTACTGAGGCTTTAAATATAGAAGGACAATATGAAATTACAGAAGTGTTATAATCCAAGTGAAACTAGATCTGTGATACCCTGAAACCCTGATTTAAAAGCAAAAGAAACTTATCAATGCAGCTTCTCTATGCAATATCCCTTTTTCTTTTTCCTTAAATGTATATGAATAAATTTATTTATATTTAAGAAGTTACAGATTTTGAAATCTTTCTAATACTGACATAATTTTAAATTAAGATGGAGTACAAGGATGACAACACCAGGGAAAATTTCCAAAGCTTTAACTTCTCACCATTCTATCATCACCTCAAAGTCAATTTTCACCTTTTTCACTGGCTGAATTTGTTATCTTACATTTTGCTTTCGGGCTCATGTTCCTGCAACATGGCAGTACTGGATTACGAGAATGCTGTTTGCTAAAAGTGAACAATGGCTGTATTACAGCAAGTCTGTAATGCCTAGAAAGAAAAGGAAAAGCAGACCTGACGAAGCACACTTTCTTGTTAATTACATGCAGATTGCAAATGCTCATACATCTAGTGAGTAATAACTAAAGCCAAGCCGACACAAGGAGATATTTTTACACTGCTGATCACACAGCAAATCCAGTTACAAGGCCTGAAAATTAATTACAGATTAGGACTTAATATTTACTACTGGAAATAATGCAGCTTCATTAACACATAGCCTGTATCATTGTTCAAGTATGACAGACCTGCCAGTTAGGAAAACTTAGGTTGTGAGCTACCTATAGAGGGAACACCTCAGCCCACCTCAAATCCCATCTGACAGCAGATGAGAATTCCAGCAAAATGCAGAAAACACAGAGTGAGTAACAACTAGGGCTGTGGACTGACCAAGGATTAAACTAGCAGAGCCAGCACTAATTCCACCATGGTAAAGCTTCTGAGTGCTTCCCTTGATAACTGATGCAAAATCCTCAACACAACTTTCTGTCACTTAAACAAAACACCATGCAGCAGGATTTCAGCAACCAAATACACATTCCAGGGTTTTTTATGAGACGCCAAAATATACTAACAGCACAGACACAATTCAATTCCTACTTAGAGGATAGGGTTGCACACTTTTTAAAAAGTTAAGCCCATGCATTTGAGCACCTCTTGTCTGAAATCAGTCCCAAGTGTATAATCCCTATTTCTTCTATGCCCTTTCTAACTAACAGTGAATGGTGTCCAAGAATTCATTGCTTACTTCTACTTGGAGTAAGAAACAGAGAAAGGTCCTGAAAAAACACAAACTATCTGAATCGTATAAACCAAACAGATCACATAACATAGAGCTAAGCAGTGACATAAGAAACTGTGGAATAATTTGCACCAGAAACAAGATATGAGTAAGAGGTAAATCCAACACAAAGAAAGAGCAAAGTACCCAACATGGACGAGGAAGGGATGCAGGAAAATCTACTAACCAACAAATTCCCCAGTTATTACAAGAGGAGATGTTAACCACCTAAGATTTGCCACCATGCCCAATACCATTAATCAGCTGCTCCAGCACTATATAGTCCTCCTTCCTAATTTTCAGAAGTGTGTGACAAAGCATAATGAAAAACAATGTAAATCACAGATAAAAGTTTCATTATAGAAACAAATCTGCCCAAACTCCTTGAGAGCTTGAATATTTAGCTCTTTAGGCACTCCTTTCAAGATAAAATTTACACCTTTCACTCCAAATAAAGAACATCACACACAAATAAAGAGCAAGGCTTATGAATAACAGGACTGAATACCATTCTTCCTGCATTTAAAAAAATATTCTTTAACTGGAAGTAAGTATTAAGAGACAAATAAAAAACAATGCCTTTGATGTCTGTACCTCTGTAGTAAATGAACGATCAGTACATACAATATAAATGAATGAACATCTTGGAAACTAACATCAGGGATATGATCAAAACACACCAGTGTTCTCTTACATTTCAGAGCATGAGGTGACAAGGCTAAAAGCCTTTCAGTTACATTAACACAAGGATTGCAGATGTTATTCTGGCAACTTACGTTATTAATCACAAAACTTACCTAAAAGAAGTTTAATTAGAAGTTGAAAAAGAACAGCTGAAAAACAACTTTTCCTTTTACTTCTACATTTCCCCCTTTAAATTCAACATTGCTTTATCCCCCATTATTTTATCCTTTCTATCTTTTGAAGCTATAATTTCATTCTTTTCAGTGTATTCTTCTAGCCCTAGTCTTACTGCCCATGCCACTTAGAAACAAGTCACATCCATTCTGTGAGTCCAATTTTCTCCATCCACTGATAAAAAACTGCTGTTGTATTTAACAACCTAGACTTCCACCTGACATGAAGAAATAGACATGTCAAGTACCTTAGGAAAAATATCAAATCAGTCTTCAGACCCTCTGTTTTTAAGCCCTGTGTCAAGGATAGGTACCAAAACCTGTATTGTCTATCTCAGCTATTGCCTATGCCTCCACTTTACGCATCTCTGAATCTCCAACTAGGGATCCAAACATCACCACCTGAAAATGACAGCTATAATCAAGTGCACAGTAAAAATAAAATGAGCTTTCTGATAACCCATGGCCTCTACTACTAAAAACAGCACCCTACATAGCTTTGGAAGTGCTGCATACAAAAATCAAATTCAATGCTGGGCTGCAGCACATTCATTTTGGAGAAGGATAAAACAAAACACTGTAACATTTTCCTAAACCGGGAGAAGATGTTGACTCCCTCAAAGGCAGAGAGACCCTCCAGGAAGACCTAGACAAATTAAGGGTTGGACAATCAGCAACCATGTGAAGTTTAACACAGTTTAACACCTGGGACGAAGCAACTCTGGATGTACAGACAGACTGGGGAAAAAGCGTCTGGAGAACAGCACTGCAGAAAGGGCCTGGGGGTCCTGGTGAGCTGAACATGAGTCAGCAGTGCCCTGGCAGCCAGGAGGGACAACCCTGTCCTGGGGACATCAGGGACAGCATCACCAGCCAGGCAAGGGAGGGGATTGCCCCGCTCTGCTCTGCACTGGCGCGGCCTCACCCCAGGTCCTGTGTGGTTTGGGCACCACAATACAAAAGGATATAAAACTTTAGGAGAGCATCAAAAAGAGAGCTGCAAAGTTGGTGAGGGGCTTAGAGGAGAGGAAGGGCCTAGAGCGACTCAAGGATCAGCTGAGGTCACTTGTTTGTTCAGCCTGGAGACTGAAGGGAGACCTCACTGCAGTCTACAGCTTTCTCACAAGGGGATAAGCAGAAGCTTCAAGCTGAGTTAGGGGAGGTTTTTTAAGTTGGATATTAGGAAAAGGTTTTTCACCCAGATGGTGGCTGGGCACTGGAACAGGCTCTCCAAGGAAGTTCCCATGACACCAAGCCTGGCAGAGTTCAAGAAGCGTTTGGACAACACACTCAAGCACTCAAGCACAATCATGGTGTGATTCTTGGGGAAGTCAGGGCCAGGAATTGGACTTGAGGATCCTTGTGGGTCTAGTCCAACTCAGGATAATCTGTGATTTTATGAACATAAAATCTTGTGAACATGTTTACTACTAATTCATTTATTGGATATAATCACCTAATGACACAACCACAGTTTCTTCCCAAACTATGGCTATCAAAAAACTCCTCCCATACAAATCACAACATAATTCACATGTTCTACAATCTGAGCTTCCCAGGACTCCTTGATATTCACTCCCTGCTGCCTTTCAAAGCCATGAGAATATTTGTGTCTTTTGTGACCATAAAATTAAGTATCAGTCGTGGTAACTATTTACAGAACTGTGATCCTCCCTCTTTTTTCTGGTGTATAAGCCAAGAAGCAGTTAACAATGATGACATTAAAACCTACCACACCAGGGTATTTGGGTTAACACCTTACTAATACAAACAGGGCAGATCACACCTCTTGCAGCTATTGTTCCAGTTTCTCTACTACCTAACTTAGACATCTCCACTTTTAGTTCATTCTGAGGTTTTTAACAGAGCTGTATAAGACAGAAACTGAAGGGGAACAGGGGGAGGGAAGCAAAAGGTAGTGGATAACAAGGTAGCAGATTTAGAGAGGTGTCAGTAAGCAATGTCACTGCTCAAGAGATGAATCTCAGTATTGGTGCCACATAGCAGGTACCCAAAGTACACACTTAGCAGTCCTACCACAGCTAACATACAACCACAGTATGGTCTGGGAGGGACAGACAATGCCACTACATACATAAATATGGAAACAGAATGCTGATGACTTCAGTGCCATGCTTTTTGTTCTGCACTGAAATCACAACAGGTTGAATCACTGGGATTAGCTCAGTTGGTTACAGCATGCTACTAATAACACCAAGGTTGTGGGTTTGATCCCATCATGGACCATTTACTTAAGAGTCAAACTCGATGATCCTTGTGGGTCCCTTGCAACTCAGCATACTCTGTGAATCTGTGAATTAATTAATGTAATAACGAGGCTTTTTCCAAAGGACAACTGGGAAGTGAAATTACGCTGCAGATGAACATCCACCATGTGAAATGCCATGATAAGTTTTATAATATTTTCCTAATTGAGTAACAGGTCAATGCTTAAGAGGATACAATTAATAAACCCAGATCTTGACTACTCTATGAACGCCTTGTTTGCAAGGCCTGGAGACCCAGATCCAAGACAGGTTTCCATCAGAAACCGAGAGCCTGGCCTTGGCCGCCATCCTTCGTCTTCTTGAGAAGCAGCCACAGGTGGCAGGGACCGAGGTGCACAGCCACGACCACTGCAGGTCACCACCACCTACGGGAGACTCAACACCTTGCATTACCTGAAGGGAATAGCCTTTTAAGGCACCTGACTCGGGAACTCTGGGCACAATGAGTGAACACTACACGGGTATAAAGGCCACACACCTACAATCACTCCTGTGGACTCATGTCTATGACCATTTGGATAAGATCTCGGTAGCACAAGCCGAGGACCACATAACCTTGGTGCTTTGCCTTTACGTTTGTTACACAGCCAGAGAGGCTACAGCAGGCACCCGCGGGCGCCTGGAGCTGCCTTCGCCCCGCGTTCGCCGCTGGAGGTCACGGCGGCGGCAGCAGGGAAGGAGGGAAGCAGGGAGGTGGCGCCGGGAGCCCGCTGCAGGCAGCGGAACGTCCCAGTCCGCTGGGAACCTCGCGGATGCCGGGCCGGAGCCCCCTAGGATGGCCCTTCCCAGCACCCCCCGGCGGTGCGCCGCAGCCCAGGCCACCTCCCTCTCCGGCGGGCGTGAGGGGGCAGAGGAAAGCGACGGGGGTTTCCCACAGGAAGCCTCGGCGAGGCGAGCGGCGGTGGGGGAGAGGAGGGCGGGGGTGAAGTGAGTATGTCTGGGGGGCGCTCCGCCGCCCCGCCGTCCTCCCTTCTTCCCTCCCTCTTTCCCTCCCTCCCGCTCGCTCGCTCTCTCGCCCGCCCGCCCGTCGGCCGCCCCTACCTGCGGCGCCGGGGGGAGGCTCCATCTGCGGCCCCACGCCGCGGCGGCAGCTGCGCACACCGTGCGCGGCCCCTTCCCCGGCCCTGCGGCGCAGGCGCGGCGCGGCCCGGCCGCTCCTCCCGCTCCTCCCCGCGTCGGGCGGAGACCGGGGGCGGCAGCGCTGAGGGCGAAGGGTGTCGGGCGTGTGGGCGTGGGGACACGGCGGCGGCCCTGAGGCACCATGACTGGGCCGCCACCGCGGTGAGCGGCGCCGAGGGACCGTGGGTGGGCTCATACTCTGTGGGTCAGCGAGGGGTCACAAAATCACGGGATGGGTCAGGTGGAAAAGGGACCGCAGTGGGTCATCCGGTGCCACCTACCTGCGCAAACAGGGTCGTCCTAGAGGATTGCGTCCAGATCGTTCTGGAATATCTCTAGCGAGGGACGCTCCACACCCTCTCTGGGCAGCTCGTTCCGGTGCGTGATCACCCGCCCAGTGAAGAAATTCTTCCTCATGTTCAGGTGGAGCTTCCTGTGCATCAGATTCTGCTTGTCTAGTCCTAGTCTTCGGCACCACCGCTCAGAGCCTCCATCCTCTTGGCACCCCCACTTTAGATATGAGTATGCATTAAGGTCTCCTGTCAGATGTTTCTTCTTGAGACTGAACAGGCCGAGCTCCTTCAGCCTTTCCCCCTAAGAGAGATGCTCCAGTCCCACACTCGTCCTCATTTCCCTCAGCTGGATCCAGCCGAGGAGCTCCATGTCTCTCTTGTACTGAGGAGCCCAGAGCTGGGCTCCCGACAGGCCTGGGTGCTGAGCACCAGGTTCCTGGGGAACCGCAGGGAAGCTCGTGTTTGTGTCTGTGTGTGTGCAGCCTCTGACGGGGACTGGTGTCACATCCTCCAGCCCTTGGGGTGCCCGAGGCTTCCACAGCAAGGACTTGAAGTGGCAAATGAGAATTTCATTGGTGGCTGTTTTTATCGATGAGTTGGTTTCTGACCATGAAAAGGGCTCCCCAGTCAGCAGGCAAGAGGTCCCTTCTCATGCCTCAGTGTCGCTGGGACCACGTTCCCGTGACTGCGGCGCAGTTGACGGAGGAATCCGGAAATCTAGTATCCCACCTGCAACTCTTATTTAGGAGTCGGCAGTATATTTGAATGACCAACCTTTAGTTATTACTTGCATGAGGCAAGAATAGCCATTTTGGGACACAAAACATGGAGTAAAAAAATTAATTTAAAAGGTGATAAATTGCCAGAAATTGTCATACACTTAAAAACCCAAGAACATGATTCCCTAGAAATTAAGAGAAATGAGAAATAAAGAGACATATGTGAAACTCAGGACTTGTTTTAACAAATACAAGCCAGAATTTTCAGAAAGCCTACCCTCTTTTCCTATCTTTAACATTTTAGACTGACAAGTGCTATGAAAAATCAGTCATTTTATGCAGTAGCCTCTTACGGGAGGCTGCAAAAATTCTTCCAAATGTAGCATTTCCTCTGTTACCTGGCATTGTTACTTTCTGTTCAGTGGAAATGTGAGTTTTAAACATTACATTCTCAGGGAAGTGAGAAGCCCAGGAGCCTTCCCCAAACTTCCAGATTGTATGCCTCTGGAAGATAATAAGCAGTCTAGAAAACTCAGTAGGAGGAATTTAGATAATGCCATGTTATTTATTATTAAAATTATTTTCCATCAAAATTTCAAGTGGAGTTTTTCCCCAGATTGACATTATTTTCCCCATATGAAAATTTAGTCTCTTTATTAGGAAATACATTGTTTCAACTTGAGGCCACACTAAGAGCCAAGTTCTTCATGATGATACCTTCACAGAAATTAGTAGAGCGTGATGTAGGCAAAATCTTCCACATGAATGCTTTTGGCCTTACTGATGTAGAGCATTTCTGCTTTATGCCATTAACTGGCTTCATGCATTTCTTTTTTTAACCACAAGTTTGATCTCATTCTTTAGAGTAAAACATGAATATTACAATTGTTTTCTGTAACTTTAAACTATACCACTTCAGTTAGTGTTTATAAACTGTTTTGAGAATTTTATTTGAAGAAATCCATGCAAATGCAGCATGTCAATTTATTTGTATGTGTTTTATTAAGGGATTTTGGCTATGCCACTTCTGCAATGAGTATAAGAGAGTGTTAAAAAAAAAGTTACCAGCCAATCTGCAAAGAGTTCTTATATAACCTACAAAGAGAAAATACAATAAAACACATGCTACAAAGAGGAGCTATCAGCATGAGAGCCAAAAAAAGGGGAATGTACGCTTTCAAAGTAAGTTGAGGTTTTTTTAAAAAGGCATATTTTAAGTTAGTAATTTTTGCTGCTCTTAAACTCTTGTTTTATATATGCCCTGCAAAATTAGAATGCTGAAGATTTATTTTACTGATAAAGATCTTTGAACTTACATGTCCGCTCTGTGTGTTGTGTTAATTTGATCAGTTTCAGGCCAGAACTTCTTTCATGGAAACTTCTTTCATGGAAACAGTACCTGCAAAAATAAATGTCCAATAGCTTTGTAGCTTGGAGAAGTTGTCCTCTGCTGCTGCTTCCTCCAGTAGCAGGTCTGGAAAGCAGAAACAGGACTTTCTGGGAGTTTTCTTTCAAAGTCTGACAGACAAGAATGATGAACGCTGAGAAGTGCCCAAGGGAGTAAGACACAGCTTGAGGAAATAAGAGCAAAGGAAAAAAGGTTGATAGAACAACTTTGTTCTGGAGATTTGAGGGTCAGAAATAGTTTTTGAGGGAGGGCATATGCAGCTGTGAGTCTGATAAAAGTCTCATGCTATTTGGGGCTAGTAGAAATTATCAGAAATGAGAAAGTATCAGAGAAAGTGTTATCTTGACAAATAATCAAATGAGGCTGACATTATGCAGAGCAGGAATGGCATAAGACAGTAAGGTAGAAACTGTCCACAAAGGTCTTTAAATTAGGATAAATATCTTGTGTCTGACTTGGGAGCCAGTGCAGTGATCCCAGGAAGTGGCACAATGGCTGACTCAATGACACAGGAAAATTATTTTCTTGCAGCAGCTTGAATGAATAGAAGCAGAACAGTTTTTGCTTCCAGAAAAGATAAACTTACTGTGTGAGAGATGTGAAGTGTTAAGTGCCGTATCAAGGATTTTAGTAGCACAGATAAAAGAGCAAAACTTTGTAAATACATGTTCTTCATGCAGTCTTGATGTTAATAAGATCATTGACTTATATAGAGAAAAGATAAATTTACTTCTTAACATGGAAGTGCCTGTGAAAATGAACTCCATCCTGTAGGAGCATCCAAGGGTATAAAGGGATNAAAAAAAAAAAAGAAAAAATTGCGAAGTGGGTCTTCCTTAAACACGAGGTCTAAATTGTATCTTATCCCAGGAGAGAGTTTTGAAATGACATCCGGAGTATGCAATTTGTGTTTAGTCAGATCTTTTTTAATATGAATCTTGCACAACTTGGTCAGGCCCGTGAAGTTGTGCTGAAATGTGTGGGGCTTTCGCCATGTAGCACTTTGGTACGAGTTCCTACGGTGTGCTTTGTTTAACTCAGACCCTTATCTGGTAAAGTTGCTTAATTGGGACGTCCCCTGGTGCACTGGTGTAAGACCGGTGCTACTTAATACACACAACTGCTACTTAACAGGGCCCTAACAGAGCAGTGGCTGCTGCTTAGTGCCTCTGGTTATTCGATGCTGCTTATGTCATCTCTCTGTCACAGTTTCTTGGAACTTGTCTGTACAAAGAAAATACCCCCTGCAATTAATTCCCTGAGAGTAAAATACTGGGTGCAGTAGTGGAAATAGGCTGGTGATGGTGGTAACAATTTCTGCACTGATTGTTACAGTGGGGAAGATATGATAACTTCCCTTATAGTCTTGAAGGATGCTTGAGAGAATGTTTTTCTTATAAAAGTTTAAAAACCGTATATAGTCAAACATAGTGGTGTTGGGTTACAGTAATTTCTGTGTTTCTAAGATTCATATTGTCATTTGATTAGCTAATCGCCCATTTTCCAAAGTGTGAACGTATTTTCACACTTCAACCAAGACAGTGTTAGCAAAGAAACTATAGATAGCAATAGAGATTAATTATCTATCCCATGAGTCTCCACACCTTGTTTTTACCAGATAAAGAGAGCCTATCTGTCTGCTCTACAGGTGTGATTTTTTTTTCTTAACAGTAGCCTTGGTCAAATGAGTTCAAAGGCTTATTTTCAAATGGCATCTCTTAGACGTGTTTGTTCGCTGCTGAGGTTTTTGATCTTGTTTCATGAAATGCAACTTCCAGTAAAGGGTTGTGATTCTTTGCTGAGCTTAACCATGTGAACTACATTCATTCATAGGTGTGAGATGTGGGGGAACTTTAAATGAGAATATTTAGAATCAAAGAAATGTTTCCTTCTTTTCTGGAGGGAAAGTACTCTTACTGAAGTCACTGCAAAGTTGTTGAGGGCCTTATTTGCAATTGCCATCTGAGATTTTCACTGACTTGAGACATCTTCCAGAAGAGGGAAGAACACGAAGGAGGAGTTTTAGTGTCTTTCTGTTATACAAGCTGCAGCATTTTGCATTTATTCCCCCACAGAATTAAACTCATCCATATGTCTGTTTAAGGATAGGACGTCTTTACAGCAGAATCTGTTACTGTAGAAAAAAGCATTAAGCATATTGAACTATTTCTGCCCTGTCTTATGAGCCTCTAATTCTGCCTGTTCTGGATATTAGTGGGTGCTAGTATGTTGCAGACCTCTGAACCTGCAGTCTGTCAAGTCTCACATAAGTGATGTGAGACTTTTCACTGTCACTACATTGCCTTGGCCTCTCTCTTGCTCTCAAAGAACAACTTGGCAAATTGCTAGGTGGCAAGCTCTGTGGTGGCAGTGCCTATCTCGAGTCCTGTGGACTGTTTCTTACCACTTCACCAAGAGTGAAACCTTTCCCTTCATGGGCCTGACCTTTCCACTCAAGTTTCAGGGCAGTTGGGACCTAATCAGGGTGACTACCAAAACTTGCTGTCTCTAGCAAGATGTCACTGAAGTTTTATATAGGGAACTGGCCATCTGCTCAAGTAGAAGAATTGCATCAAATAATAATTCTTTTTGCCAGTCACTACTAGATCTGATTGGCAAAGTGAAAAACAGTTCCATTTATTTTCTCAAGTCTGCACACAAGAGCACGCTCTTTCACTGGCTTTTGTTTCCTAAAAAATTCCTCTTTCATAACAACAGATTCAGATGTATCCCAAAGTTATAAACTCTATAACAGGTGTAGATCACTTGACTGTCATTAAGATTTTTAGGTATTAGTAGTTCAGTAGTGTAAAAGGAAGGGAAGGTCCACCACCATAACAAAGCAGACTGTAAGCGTTCATCATTTGATTTACCTTGCTTACAAGAACAGTTACTTTTCAGGCTGTGGTCAGAATGCTTTTGTGTCTGAATACATTTACAGCAACTATAGGGTGACTCTCACTTATATTGCAGGTTTTGTTTAGAAACTTATTTGAGTCATTACTGGAGCTTAGGATTTTCATTTTCCCTCCTTGCAGCTCTGCATCCAGTCACAAGTTTTATTTCTGTTTGTGATGTTCTTTGAACAGCTGCTTAGCCATTCTCTTGCTTTACCCTTTCCCATTTTTTTTTATGTGCCACACAAAGAAGGGCTAATCCTGGATGATAAAGGTTAAAAAAGAAATGGTTCAATGTTCAATGTGGTTTCTAGGCCACAGTAACCACTGTGTGGTACAGTCCTCTAGGTATGTGAGCTGGCACAAGAGCCCTCTTGCTGTCTTTCCATCAGTACTAGCCTGGATATTTCCTAATCACTCCTTGGTATGGTTTTAATTTGTTTGGGTTTTTTGTGCCACAGCAGAGAATATCTCTATGGAGGCAAGCTCTGAAATTCTAAGGTACTTTCCAATCTATTCTTTAATGCAGACAGAGGTTACAGCCCCACCCTTGGTGTCAGGAGTTGTATTACAAGTACAGAAAAAGAAAAAGTAAGCCTTTAATAACTGAAATGCACTACATAGTCCTGTTTGAGTGCTAGTCTTGTTTGTACATACTCATTTTGTTTAGTAAATCCCTGCTTAGAGATACAAATCCTCTTAACTGCTGGTTGAGCCTCTTAAGAATCATTGTCTGTTTCTTTAGTTCTGGAAATGTTTGCTTCTCATAGGGCACACCATCCTGTAATGTAGGATCACCATTCTGCCTTGAAGTACAACTGCAGTAGTTGCTTCTTTCATCTCTAAACCACAAAGAACCTTAGAGATAGGAAAAAACCATCACAAGGTGCTTAAGCAGTTTGCCTGGCACTGTGGAGGAATGCTAGTGGTAGAGATCTGAAGATCAAGCTCCTCAATTTGTAGTCCATTCAGATTACTTGAGATCGTAACACTACTGATAATTCAGGAAATTAAGCCGAAGTACGATCCATACTTCTACATTTGGATTGTCATCACTGGAAATGATAAGATCTGAGTCATCAGGGCAGAAGAAAAAGGTGATGAAACAAAAGCTACTTATTCATGTATGTAGAGATGAATGCTGAAATGAAAGAGGAAAGAATGTCATTGCTGAATGTGATCCTGATGCTATCTCAAAAAAACCTTCCTGTCAGCAGATGGCTTCTTTTTGCATGCACCAAGCTCTCAGTATTTGACTTACAGTAAATCCTCACACCTATCCAACCAGATTTACAGTGTTACATAATTATCTATGATGTTATATTTGCATACCTACTTAGTTTATATTGTTGAGAAGTCTTTGGTTGGTTGTCTTTTTCTCCATGAAATAAAAAATACAATGTAAGATATGGGAATTTTTACCTTAACACTTACATTTAAATATCTATACTGTATTTTTTCTCTAATTCAAACTTGTCACTTAAAGTCTGATAAACAGAATGTGAGTAGTGGAAGAGGCTTTTCTACCCTGACAGATATGGTCAGAACATGTTTTTTTGTAAAATCTTTTCCTTCCTCTTTGATTTTTAGGTGCATAAGAGTGATGCAACAATAATGACAACGCTGCACACTTAGCTTCTGTATATTCACTAGTCTGGAAAATTCAATGTGACTTTAAGTTTAACACTACTCTGCTAAGGAAACTCAACTGACCAGCACTGATTCTGAGGTTTTAGTTACTGAGGTATGGATTTTGTCAAGAGGAAGAATTTGCAGTCATAAAACCCCATAACCTGAAAGTCAGTAAGGGGAAAAAAAGTCTTACATGCTTCTTTGTGTTCATCCATTGATTTGAAAATCAACTTCTTAGCTCCTAATATCTTATCTACGTTGTGCAGTTAAGCATCTGCCTGTTTGTGAGTACACGAGAGTTATTGGTGAAGGCAGTGAAATTATAATGCCCCATATTTTCAAGCTGAGAGATAAATTCTCATTGTACCTGCAAACAAATGTTATTTCTACCCTTATCTCCCTTTCTTATCTCTTTTTTGTGTTGCTGAGTGTGGTTTTATAGCTGCTGTACTTTCACCTACTGACGTTCATTTCAGTGTTAAGTGAGTGCTGAATTCAGGGGAGATCTGATTTGAAAACTCAGCTCTCAACATGTATTTCTCTGTAATCTGATTCTGGTGTGTACCTAATTCCCTGCCTGGGATATTTGCATCCCTAAGTAATACAGGCTTTGGGTGACTCCAGTTCTGATGGCTGATTGGTGGAAGTCCAGCAAGGGTTGGTTGCTGCTGATGTGTCAAACCATAGTGTTGTCTAAAGAATCATGAGATATAATTAATGTGATATGTTGTAATACACAGAATCCAGGTGAAAACTCGAGGGATTTATCCCATTGATTCCAGTTGCATTTAAAAGGCCATAAGAGTCTGACAACTTCCACATTCAAGTTCTTTGCTGCAAAGCATTTGATTAACCTTGTCCTTTCCTTTACCACCAGTGTTCAACCTTTACTCACAACTGAAAATTATATGAGGACATATATGTCCTCATATATTGTACTGTAATTGAAGCTTGACACAGAAATGAATACTCAACAGAAACCCTTGGCAAAATCAGTAAAACAAATCTTTTAAGATCTAGGAAGTGTAGACAGTTCTGAAACTTCAGTGACAATGGCAACAACATTAATTTGGGGCAAACTGAAACTGGGAGTTAAATACAGATACTACAATTTAGGATTTCATAGTTCTTTCATTGCCCTCCAATTAAATAGGTAGTTAAGGTGTATCCTATATTTCTCAACTTTTCCTAATAAGATGCAATGTTGGATTATGGATTTACTATTTTTATTATTTACTATTTATTCAGCATTAGTCTGATCGTTGTGCATTATTAACATCAGTTTGAGCGATTTGAGTCTGTTTTTTCAGGCATTGTTAGCATATCTGTTCCAAAAATCTTGCAGTGTAAGCAATAGAAATGGCCTAACAAGCAGAACTGAATAAGGACAAAGAGAGCAAGACATTACAAATGCCATATTTAGCATGAAGACATCTACTGTGTATCTGTTACCATTACACATTGGTAATATATGTGAAATGTAGTAAAAGTTTCATATATACAGATATTTAATTCTCTTTCTGACTTATCATACAGAATTAGAAAGATGCATAACATCAGACATGACTAAATGGGAGTGTGTCAAAAGAAAGTGTAACTTTAATGTTTAGCTTTCTGTCATGTTTTTACATAACTAGGACTAAGTGTTAATCAACTCAGAAAAGCAGGGATTTTTGGTCAAGTATTTTCAAATTCATTCTTTCTTGGAGATTTCCCCCCCACACACCCTTTATTTAATTTCAGTGACTAATTCACATTTTAGAGAAAAGAATATTCAGTGCTCTAAACTTTCAGTAAGGTTCATAACATCTCTGAGATTTCCCAGCACTTCTACAACAAAATTATGGGAGAGCAGAGAGCAAATCTGGTGTTTCTGGTAAGTCAAAGGATTGAGATAAATGGAAAACAATCCTTTTAAAAATTACCAGTTACATGAATAAACATAAAGAAATAGAAAGGCAGAGAAAACAATTAAAATGCCCATCCTCTCAGTCTTTCTGTGCTTTATTTTGAATGAGCATTTGGAAATGTAACTGAATTCCTGTGGTGGATAAACCAACTTTTTTTCATGAGCACTGTGGTCTATGACACAAACATGTAAATCTCCCTCAGTATCGTAATTTGTATTCAGTTAAGTACCAAAAAGTTGATTGCAGTGTGTGATGAATCAATTCCCAAGCTGGGATAAGCTGTAAAAAGGGAAGTTGAAGTTTGGATTTCATGATTTTCTGATGCAGAGCAGCAGATCAGGAGTAACAGCAAGATTTTAACCCCTGAGTTCTAAAAAAACACTGCATTTGGAATGTCGGAAGAACTCTTTTTCACTTGGCTGTCTATATGCTCTGCTGGCATCTATAGATATAAAAGTTCTGTTTATTCTGAGGGTCCTTTCTTGATGCTTATAAAAGAAAGTTTTAAGATGGGAAGTTTGCATAGCTTGGTATTGATTTCCTCGGGGAGGAAATCCTAACAAAATGGAGACAGCCAAGTTAGATGGAGAAATCATAGCAGCTTTAGAGAATTTCAATTTTTTTTTATTATGTTTTTATTGGGTTCTTAACAAATGCTTCTTCCACCTTCTTGTTATACTTCTTGATTTTTCATTCAAGAAATATATACTGTAAGTACAGTATCTTAATGTTACATCTTTTCTTCCATTGATATATCATGCATAGAAAAACATTTTTTATTCTTTTGCTCTCTGTTACAATATGACAGCTTGGCCTTTTGCAACGCGTAAGGATCACTTTTGGTTAATTCTAGCAGGAGAAGAAGCAGTATGTAGCAAACTTTATCATCTCTGGAAATGCTATTTTTGCTAGGGTTCCAATTCCAAACCCATTGGTATGCCATGGTTATACTGTCAGCCACTGTCTTTCAGTTCATTAATATAATTTAGTTTTCATCACAATTAATCTCCAAATTTGTTGTGTTAATTGCCTTTCTTGCCATCCTTTGTTGTCCATGAAAGTTTTGATTTACTTTTTGATATAAAAAGGTTTGGTTGGTGAGTGACATTTGATCTTGTACCACCATTGACAGACGTGCAATATTAATCAGGTGTGTGGCTGAACTGCAGTTTCTGCAGATGCAGCTTTTACAGTCACTGATTAGCCAGTCACACATTAATTCACAATAAAAAGGAATCCAGAACCTGGAATGTCATTAAAAATACTGTATATGCATTGATGCTAGTTTTTAGAAGTATTTAAATATATTTGTACTTTAACAAAAAGGATGGTAGATATTAATATTAATGGTACATAAGTACCATTGTAATTAAGTTCTCATATTGTTTGAATTGTCTTACAATTTTGTTAGCCAAAAAATTAGGGAAAATTTTGAATTTAATTTTTTTAGAGTCTGTATGGTTTACACAAGCAGGAATATATGTTAATTTAAAAAATTAAAGCAGTTTGCTATACCTTCAGGCTTCTAGAACAGAAGAAGAATGTTTAAGGATGTCTCACATTGATTTCAGCTCTGGATTTCATTGTGGAACACAGAGCTACTCATATGTGAGAGACATAGAATACAATCCTAACCAGGACACCTGCCATTTGTGCAAAGTCTCTCTAGGAAGGTGTAACCAGCTGTGGTGGCAGTTTAAGCTCTATTCATGTTCTAATCACATCTTCAACAAAAACGCAAATGTAAAGGATTGTACCAAAGAAAATAATATGATACCTAGTTTTGTGTAATTAAAATAGCATTTTGAACTCTTTAGCATTAAACTGAAATGACTGTGCAGGAGATGGTTAGGTGTTGGAATCCAAAATGCAGGGAATTCTCAGAACTTTGGGCCTGTAAGCCAAAGCTTAGAATTAAACACAGCATTTGATCTGAGACCTTGGAAAAGGCTTCCAAATTTAGGTGCTAGAAGCGAGAATGTGGATTTATGGTTTAAAGCAGAGACATGTTAAGAAGAGGAAAGCTTAGAGTTTTAGAGTTTAAGATACAGAAAAAATAAAAGTAGTTACAAGGGTA
This sequence comes from Leptocoma aspasia, assembly GCA_013399835.1. Taxonomy (NCBI): domain Eukaryota; kingdom Metazoa; phylum Chordata; class Aves; order Passeriformes; family Nectariniidae; genus Leptocoma; species Leptocoma aspasia. The sequence goes on along the minus strand of VXAX01003646.1, from coordinate 4,122,963 downwards.
AACAAGGAGTTTAGAATGCAGTACTGTATGCAAGTCTGTGTGTCATAACATCACTGGCTAAGAAAGCTTACACTGTAGCAGGAGTCCATAAGATTAAATATTTAAGGATTGGTTCAAAAACATAAATATCCTTGTTGGCAGTGTTTTATTGGTCAATAAATACTTAAAAGGTCTTGTAACTATGGGTCCTGTGACCTTCTGAACCATGCAGTAAAGATGTGAGCCGAACTCACCCTTCCTGTCTGTGTAGAAGATAAGAAAAATAAATCGCATCACCTAAAAAACTCAGAGATCCCGCCTCTAAATCATACAAAATTCCTTCAAAAATCCCAATGGTTTTTTGAATAGACATCCATCTATTGAATGCAATTTGCATTGAATTCTGTCTTACCTAGCCCATGTTCTGAGCTAGCACATGCTAGAGCATGGCTACTGCACCGACATAATTCTTTTGATATTGGGGCAACATACAGAGTCCATTTGATTGACTTTCTATTCATCAAACCATGTTCTGCCTTGAACATAAGAAATTCAAAATGTCCTCTTCAGCATTATTTTTCCCCCCTAATTTCCTTCCATTGGTGCATGAAAGACCCCACAGTGTGCCACTATCTGCACATTGTGACTACCAAGCAGGTTAGGGGGCTGCGAGCTTACAGCCGAGGAGTTCTGGTTCCTTGGTGGGGTGACACTCTCCAGGGCCAAGGCCATAGAAAGGACCTTCAGGAGAGCTCCTGCTGTGGTGAAGCAACACTGGGAGGCTGGGAAGCAGCTGCAGGCAGAGCTGCTGGCCAGCCTGCCTGCTGGAGGGACGGGGCCAGGGCAGCACAGAGCCAGGGTGGGGAAAAGCAGCAGAATCTCTGCGGCACGGTTCTTGCCAGGTTGGGGAATGTGTGACGGAGCAGCTGTTGGATATGCAGTGACAGCTACCACGACCACCATGGCTTTGCTGGCTGCCAGCATGTCTCCCAAAGGGGGGTAAAGCATGGGCTACTCTAATCAGATGTTCATTCGGAGAAAAATGAACTTTCTGTCATTCAAGTCCTTGCGGGTACTGTAAAGAGAACAAAAGAATACAGTCATTAAAAAAAAAAAGTCACTGGCTACTGACCTGCCTGTCAATAAGCATTAAAGAAATGTGATGCTACTGCTGAGAAACTACCAAATTTGTTTTAAAGAGCAATGCTAATGTCAAATGCAAAGTCAGAATTGGTGTTGATCTGTAACAATCATATTGGAAATCAAGAGATGCTTTTGGTTTTATTGTAAAGGAAAATCCTCCACAACAGATACTTGCATTAGCAAGGGAGTAAATCTGCAGCTGAATTAGGGAGAGAATAGAGGAGAGAAAAAGGTAATGTTTCTTTCCAATCAGTTTGGATATCCACACAGTTCACAACAGTAATTAGGCTTCTGAAATTGGCAATAAACCCTGGGAAAGGAGGAGCATATTGTCAAAATAGTTGTTTTTTTTAAAGAAGTGCATTCACTCTGACTCAGGGAGGAGCTGGAATCTACAGTGAAGGGGGAGCAGCAAGTACTAGCATGCTTAAAACTCTTTGGAGTTGGAGGCTTTGCTACCATAAAGGAACCATTTTTTTAGGAAGGATCTGAAGGACCTTCAGAAGAAGAAGACGTGCACATACCAGTTCTGTTTCTGCATAATTAAATTCATTACCTGTTTCAGAAAAGAAAAAGAGCTTTGAGGTCTCACTTCAGCTTTTACTGCATTTGATGTGCATCAGAAATACCCTTCTAGCTTTTCACACACTTCTAGTCAGAAAACTACTGTAATTCTGTAAGTACTGTGCTGGTCTGGCTAGGTGGTTTTGCCATAACCTCTTCTTAACACCTTTTCATTCAGTTTCTCTCTCCTCTGTCATTTACTCCAGACAATTTCTGACTTCTGCAGAACAAAAAAACCCAACTATTAGTGTAAATAAGTGTGAATCATACTTGTTTAAAACAAGTGTTTTTTTCACTTCTGTCCATTTTATCATTATGTTTGAGGCTTCTACATTTTTCTTGTATATTGGTGGCTATCTGGAAGGACATATAGACATTAAGGCCTTTGGGAGAGATTTTTCCTGCTTTTCATTTGAAAGCAGGTCACTGCTCTTATTGATTTCTGGACTACCAGATATTGTATGTGTCAATGTCAAGTTTTAGGTCTCCTCTTGGCAATAGTGATGAAGAATTCAGTATTTGGGTTTTACAGGGGCACACCTAGGTCATTTTACCATTAAAATTACCAGAGGACCAGAAATACTCTCTTGTTTTCAACTAACAAATCTCCGGATTGTTCAAATACATTTAGAAAGGTGATTTGTATAATTTCTTTGTGTGCTGGTGGGTTTTTTTCTTTCGTATTTCCAGAAAAACCTAACAAAGGACTTTTTTTCATTCTCTTATTATTTAAATAAGAACTAGGCTCTTTCCTGGAATGTTAATATGGGTGTTATCCATTTTACAGAAAAAATTGAGATTGAGAGAGAGTGAATGTAATTGAGTAATTTATGATGAATGATGACAAAAGTGTCCGTGGGAAATATGTAAAACTATTAAGGTGTGTAGGAATTAAATGGTGTTTAAGATTTGCATAATCTGTCTGAAATACAGAAAACTTTAAAGAATATTTCTAAATGTTTAGCTAGAAATTTATAATTTTCTCTCCAGCTCTTATTGTAAATGTTAAAAATAATTTTGACCCACACTTGAAAGGTAATTTCTTGTATTTTTCATATTAGAATGTTAAAATGTTTGTTATTTTAATATTACCTGGAAAATTTCTTGATAAAGCTTATAAAACCAAATTCTGTTTTGGCTGGGAAAACTATCTTTTCCCTTTCAAGCAGCACTGAATATTTTGCAACATCCCTAAGTACAGACCTGCAGCAATCTCTTTGAGGAGAAATGAAGCAGATTCAGATCCCTTTTACATGCTCAAACCTAGAACACAGAAATACAAACCACTAAATAAATTGAGTGTGTTTATTAATGACAACTGTTGTTTTTTATTTTCCCTCCTCACTTTCCCTGTCTGGAGACTGCAGCAGAAACCACATGACCAGACAGATGCCTTTCAAATAAGTTCTTAAATTAACCTGCTGGCCTTGAAAACAGATACAAAACCAAGAACACCTTTTGCAACCGCGAATGTTTCCAAACGTGCACATGGATTTGGTGGGATAGACATGTACTATTTCTACTAAGCATAAGCTAGTATATTGCAAAAGTCAAAAGTAAACTTTTATTTATAAATTAAAAAGAAATCCTTCTAAGCAGTCTAGGAAATGGTCATTCAGCTGTCAATGTTGAATGAAGTTTGCACATGAGGTGCAATGTGTTTGAGCTTCTAGTCTGAAGTTCATGCAGAAGGGAAACTGCTTCAACAATTTCGTTCAGGTATGGGGATAGAAATGGACACGTTCTTTTTGACTGTCTGAGCTTGGCTTTGACTTGGCTTGTTTTGTACTGTAGGAGAAAACTTGTGCCTTATCAGTTTACCTTGGCCCAGAGTTCACTTTCTCCAGTAGAAATGGGATAAAGTTACCATTCAGGTACTCCATAAGCCATCTTTATGTGGTTGGATTGATTCTTTCATTGTGTTAAGGCACCTTTCTGGAGTGCTTGGGAAAGAGCTGTGTCAGCATCGTTGCTTTAGAAAGTCCAACAGCAGGGTAAACTCAGCCTACCTTTAGCAGCTGTCTTTACGTTCTTCCATTCCCTCTTAAGCAGACTTTTTTTGCCTCCTGCCTGTGACCAGCAGTACCCAGTGGTCTGCTCATCACAGTCACAGGCTTTGAAAAGTGTCCCTACACACTCACTGCATGCAGCTGTACTCAGCAAATGGCTTAAGGGCAGATATAATTATTTCAGAGTTTTCTGAAAATCTGAATTTGAAAATTCTGGGCACTTTTTAACATTGTTGGCTTTTTTACTCTGTTACCTTTTAACAATAGCTGCCTTTTTTAATGTTGTCTTTCTGATTTAACTGTTCCCTATTTGCCAAGGGGTTGTCCTTCTTCAGCAGGAAATAAAAATGGCCCTATGAATATGTGTTCTCTGATCTTAATATTGTGAATGTAGGAGACCAGAGAGAAACAGAAGAAGCAGGTTCAGCAAGGAACAAAGAGCATTAAATTACTCACAAGTTCACCAGGATATCACAGAGCTCTTAAGATAACTACTGCCAGTCTTGTTGAAGAAATTACAGGACTCCTATATCCCAGCAGTAATTACAGTGGCCAGACAGCTCTGGTTTTTGGTGTCGTAGCACAAATTCTTCCACCAAGCCTACTCCAGCAATACAATGTATTAGGACTTCTACTCAGCTGGAGGGGAGAACAAAGACAATTACTGCCCTGATCCATGACTAGCATTCAGATGTTTTTATACACTGTTAAAGGTATTCTGGAAGTTTTCTGGTTATTGCTGAGATGTTCTACTTTATGAAAGCAATGATATGTTTAGTGTGCTTCATAAAAAACCCCTATGAACCCCAAAATCTAGTCTCCCTAAATCTGTAAGATTTACCAGCAGTTAGTCAAAACTCTAGAACATGTCTTTGCAATGATAGTGATGAAGGTGCAAAAACTAGGTATTAAGTGATGCATTGCTTGATTATGGTATGTTGTCAGAGCTTTTGAGACCTTTCCTTCACAGGTCAGCACCTCAGTGTGCTCTGCCACAGTGACTAGGCAACCACTTCACTTTTCCTGAAGTCCCCCTCTCCTCCTGTAGCTTCATAGATGCTCCCAACCCAGCAGGAGTATTTGTTCTAAGTGCTGTGTCAGTCCACCAAACAAATATGCAATATGAAGTTACAGAATAGAGAGAAGGTATTTCAGGAGTTTCTACTTCCCTGAGAGGGGAGCTAGTAACACGCGATGCTTTGGGAAAGCATTCCAGGAGGCAGTGGACTGGCCTGAGGAATAAGGGGCTCTTGAGCTAAATACTCCCATAAAGGTTCAGATTTTTGCTATCAAGCCTCTTAATGTAAATAAGAACATACTTGGTGGTGTTGGTGAGCAGAGTGAACATTTCATGTACTCTAATGAGTTTGTGGCTGTCCGTCACCATAAATGCATGGATAATGTTTTCTCATTTAACCCTTTTTTGGAGATAGCTTCAGTTTGACTCATAATTGCTCACAAGAAGAGTAATAGAAACCTTTACAGTTATGAGAGATGTTATATCATCTCATCAGTCATTTTGTGTTTGCAGTGTATACTAGAACTTTATTTTTTAATAATTTGAATTCTCTATAGATACGTTGGCAAAAGTTTCATATCAGATTTTAATTATAAATCGTTACAAAAACCCAGTAAGTTTCTTGAAGCTGGCTGGAAAAGCTTATGGGAAAAGCTTTTGGCAAGAGGATATCTTAGGACATATTTTATGGGCTTGTCCAGGAGTAGCATATTTTTGGAAAAAAATTAATTAAAGTCATTAGGCAAATTGAAAGACAGGCAATTTGTTTTGAGTAGCAGCAGAGAAAAACAATCCACATCTAATGAAAGGTGGTTCAATTTTACTAAGTTTTCCTTTTAATTGTATGAAACATTTTGAGACTGTGTTCCCTCGAGATAAAAATGGAGGCTGAGAGATTTTTCTTTGATGCAGGAGGAGAGAGGCAGAGACAGAGGAAGAAAAGAACAGTGAAGACTGGCAGAAAATATTTACATCATAAAATTGGTAACATGTGAACCTTCTTGTCTGAAAAAGCACACAATATTATCATATATTTACAATTTCAAATGTCTGCATTTGAATTAGTGTGATTTTTAATGTTTCTTTTTATGTCTGGTCATATTTTTTGACATTAAATAGTTGTGTTGTATGTGCTAACAGAACTTTGGAAAGTATACCTCAAACACAGTGACAATGGTATTGTGGTGGTTCTGTGAGGCTTGATGAGATTATTTAAGTTCTCTGTCATTTGGATAAGATCATTTTGTGTCTCATTTTTTTTAAATATTTGCCTGTTTTCCTAAAACACTAAAATAGCCTGTTTCAAATTCTGGTCTTCAGGGTAGCAATAGTGCCCTGCTTTGGGAGCACCGATTAGTTGTGCAGAGGGAGCAGAATTATTTCATTGCCCTGTGTTTGTGTGCCATTGTCTGTTGCTGTTCATTCGTATTCTCCATGACTTGTTTGGCAGCACATTAAGAAGAAGTCTTATTTAGTGGCTCATTTAAAAAGACAATGTACTTGAGTTTGTTGAGGAAATAACTACTGCTTCAAATTTGAAGATCTTGACTGCCCCAAGATGAGTCCCCCAACAGTTGGTTGCCTTACGCACTAATGCCCCATGGAAGAAGAATCTGTGCTACAGACAGTTGCCACACCAGAAATAATTCAAAACGGCAAGAAAGAGAAAATAAAAAATAACTGAAGCTCCAGACAAATTGGCATGCTGGGTTGTGTAAATAAAATGGCCAGCTAATTGTATTCCCTGGTGAATCCAGTCCAAATGGACCAGACGGGTTGAGTGCATAATAGAACACATGCACCACAGTTTGAAAATCTCTGGGAATACTGAGCTGTCTTGTGCTACCCCTGATGGAGCTGAAATTGTAGTGAACAGAATGCTGGAACCATGTTGTATTATCAGAGGACGTGGAACCACTTATTTGAACTAAACACTTAGTGCTGTCATGCTGGTGTGACAGAAAATGGCACTAAAGCACAGCTGAGTGGCTATTTTTGTCTGGATAAATACTCCAGTTTGTTGAGCTCTGTCTTCTGGCCTGCTAAAGCACAAAGGTAGAGTTCAAAATTAGACATTAACAACTTTATGTTATGTTAGCTCAGGAAGAAGAATCACCTCATTTCTTTTCTGTGTGCAATTCTGAATGTCAAGTAAATTAAAGAAGTGGGTCTCAGGTGATTCAGAGAGGACACTTAAACCTATGTTTCATTTTGTATTTCCACAAAAGTAAATTTTGTGTCAATTTACCTCTTTCTTTATTTCAGTTCATCAAGTTTTGGCATTGCTGGTGGTAGATGTAGTCTCCAGTTTGAAAAGCACTCCTTTTAAGAGACGAGCTTCACTAAAGTGTAACTCCCACTTTTACAATTATCCTTACTGTGCTGGAGCCCTTCAGATATTTGCTTTTGTGTCCTAAAACCAAGAGCAAAATATAACCAAAAAATAGAAATTACAGATATAAAGATTGGAGCCTTACTGACTGAGCAACTAGGCTTGGGGTATAAGTAGGAGTTCAGGATTTCCATTATTGAACTAAGTCTAAATTTAATACTCGTTTAATAATTTGAGGGGCGGGGGAATTTTTGTCATTAAACTTGGGGTTCAGGTAGATGAGTGGGAAATCATAAATTTAGGGCCCGTGGTTTCTCTGAAGCACCTTCTGCAAATATGGACCATTATCTCAAGACACGTTCATGGCACCTTGCAGCTGGGGAAAGCTCTGTGGCAAGCCGAACAGGATCAGCGTGAGGCTGGTGTCTCCTGCTGGGGTGAAGAGCCAATAAAGATGAGAGAGAGGGTAAAGAAGTGTTTCAGGCATATCCCAAGGCACCCAGGGGCAGAGCTGTCAGGATAAAAAACTTCAGAGGAAACCTCAGTGTATGGGCTACATGTATGGAAGGACTGTGCTGCTGTGCAGCAAATCTCCTGGCTTTCTGTCAGGTCTGTTCAAGTGGAAATTTTTTTATTTGATCAATACTCAAAACTGTGATTTTATATTGAGCTAGTACATAGAACTTAGAGAAAGGGCACAATAATACTGTCTTGAGTATAACTAATGGGTGTTCTTGCTAGGCTTGTGAATGAATACTTCTAATGTTGTCTTGAAGTCAGGAGTGCTATGCCCTGAGAGAGCAATGGGGAAAGGTGAAAACAATGTTTTGCCTCGGTGGTCCCCTTAAGGCAAACTTTCACTACCCTTTTCCTGCAGATTAAGGGAAAGTTGTTTGGTCAGTGAGTGTTTAGAGGACAAGAGGGGAAAAGAGGAAGCTGGTTCTTCAAGGAATGAAGAAGAGCAATAAATTACTTCTAAGTTCACCAGGGTATCACACAGCTTTTGATATAACTAAGGGGGCTACTGCCAGTCAGTTTGGTCAGTGAAGAGTAGTTCTCTCTTCCTCTTTGTTTTCTTTCTTTTCATCTGCATTTTTCTTTTCTGAAATTGATCCGTATCATGTAAACAGTGGTATCCAAGATATCAAAGTTAAGAATTAAACATTGCTTAAAAATGCAACTTATTCAAAACCTTTTACCCTTACATTTTTAAGAATTTTTATAATATGTTTTAAACTCTTCATAATACTCATACTGATTCACAGGTGTTGTTTCTGAATTTTCAGGTCAAAGCATGTTAAGAAGCAGACTGTAGTCTAAAAAGTTTTGTTTTGGTGCGAGGCATACATTTATACAGACAGATTGTGCATGGATATCTGTGGGGAAATTCTGAGGCTGGAAATGAAAGCAAGACAAATGAAAATGAGCAGCATGGTCCAATTTTTAACAAGGGAGATAACAGATTCAGTATCAGCTACTTTTCCAACCAAAATGTTCTGGTTCTGTGTTTTGGTTTTTTGGGGTTTTTGTTTTGTTTTGTTTTGTTGTTTTGGTTTTGTTTGTTTTGCTATGTAGTTCTGTAGCTCAGTTGAGAACTTTAGTCTTCTTTTTGAACTGTAAGTCTTCTTTGCTCAGTAAGTCAACCTTAATTGACTTTACCAAACAATACCAATTCTTAAGTATTAAGAATGATTCCTTCAAAGTATGTATATAAATACATGAAAATAGTGGAATAGGTGAATAGTCTGTAATAGATTCATTGCCCAGGTAAATCAAGACACCTTGGCAACAGTGGTTGAAGCAGTAGCAGATCTGTAAGAAGGCTTAACTCTTGAGAATACCTGATTTTACTCCTTTCTCAAATCTGTAATTTTTCACTTTTCTACCTTGTATTTTAGAACAATATTCTTTCTTTAGTTTTTAACATACGTCCAATTTAATACAAAAGTTATTTATATTACAGTCATAGCAGAAATTTCATTGTGCTGTGTGCACTGATCTGGTCACAGCGTGAATATGCCTTTAGCTCTGAGATACAAGAAGACATACTGTTTGAAATGCTTCATGGTCTGAATCTGCTTTGAGTATAACTTGGTTTTTTTAAAGCAGTAAAAAAATCAAATCAATCAAATCAAAACAAGCAAATCAATCTGTTTTCTGTGGAAAGAAAAGAAAAACAAACACGCAAACAGAAACAACAATACACAAACAAACAAAACCAAAATAAAAATAACTACAAAACCAATAACAACAACAAACCAAACCAACCCAAACAAACAGAAAAAAACCCCTCCCTCAGAATCCTACTGAAAAAATTGGTTTTTTCACTGTATATTTATTTCCTTGAATAGTGCTTTCCTGAGAAATTCTGTTGCTTTAAAGTTTTCAAGCAGCTCTTTGCAATTTTCGGAAATTTTTCTGTGTACAAATCTTTTCAAGTTTGGTGGCCTTTTAGTGGGTGTATGTGTACTATAATCAAATATGTCTTACCATTTCACTTTTTCTATTTTCAAGATTCAGAAAAATAGTGAAATAAACCATAGTCTTTCAAGCAGGTAGGATGTATCTCCCTGCAACTGTGGACACAGCTCCCTTTGGTGCACAGCAGGGAAAAAAATGCAATTATTTGAGCAAATCAGAGTATAAGACCCTGATCAATTTAATTTTTATTCATTCTTATGGTCAGGTCAAAAGGGACTGGTCTGAGACTATAGCCTGTGCAAACTTAAAGAAGCAGATAGAAAAACACTGGTTTCATTATGAATTTTCTGTCCTGCCCTGTAATTTTAATATCTGCTTAATAATATTCTTTTTCATTAATTCTGGTAAATCAGGCACTTAATTATTTTTAAGGGGAACCAACTGGTAATATTTTGAGACAATTAACCTGTAAATATTTAAGTCCTTGTTTTCTCCTTTGAACAGGAAATAGACTCCTGTGCTACAGAGCTGCATGTCGTAGCTGGTAACACTGACAGAAACTGTGTCAGAATTGCTGTACATTCCTCAGGACAAACCCAAAGCAAGTGTAAACTTCATTACGTATTGTGCAGTGTACACAGTTTTACATAGCTTTTCCACAGGCTAGACAGACATTTCCAAATAAATTTGTTGAGATGGTTTACTCTTGAATTACATGATGCCAACCTAGAAAATTGACAGGAAGCAATTATCCAGATTCTTTTAAATTTTTAATTTTTAAAGCACATTGTTATGTATTTCTCTACTAGGTAGGGTAAAGCATCTTCCTGGCAATACTGGAATGCCCTGAGGATCCCCCAAAAGCCTTTTAAAGAATATTTTATTTACTGTGAGGAGGAATTGAGATAACCCTTTTAGGTGCCTGCAAGATTTGTAAAGTCTGGTGAGAAGAGATTGGCCATGGATGCCTTCAGCTCAGACTGTACTGAGAAAGGTTTGCTGTGTATGGGTTCAGGCTACTGGCAGTACTTGGGGCATTAAGAGTGCCATTGCAGCATTAGTGTTGATGATATGGGAGCTCATATGCATGGCTGAGGCCAAGTCCTGTAAAGGCTGATCCACCCAAAACTCAGAAGCAGGTTTCTGTCTTTCCTTCATGCTGCTCTGTGGTTCCCCAGAGTCTTGTTTTACTTACTAAATCTAAAGAAAAAGAGGTGCTGAACAAAGCACAAAGAATTTGGTTTTGACTTTTGGAACTCATGGCAAAGCGCTTCTTGTTTATTTGCAAGCAAAATAAATTTGCTTTCATTTCCAATCAAGAAACAAATTTTCTTACCAGCGCTCAACCCTTGGTAGCAGGTAGATCTCTTTATGGCAAAATATCTGAGTTGGCACAAGAAAGAAGATTTAATCTGGGCATCCCTGTCATTGAAAATTAAAATGTTTTGAAGAGGGATGAGCCCTGGAAAAACCTCTTTAAAATAGCAATGGAGAGAACAAACAGGGTTGATTTAAAGATGACATTTCATCAGTTCATGAGCAGGATTAGAGGGCCCAGCTGCCTTTAGCAGCAGGAGTCTGACATCAGTCATGAGTAACATAGAAAGACACTTTTGAGATCTGTGTATTACCAGTCATTATAGTTTGGATTCTGCCTCATCTGTTTTCTTCCAAATCTTCTGCTTTGGGATACCATTTTAACTGAGCTGACAACATGCTAGACTCACAACATTTGTGATCTGTATATAAATGCATTTTCGCAAAGGAACAAGTTCTGCACAGCAGGATCAGAGCAATTCTATGGTCCTCAGGTCTGTCAGCACAGAGCAGATTTCTTTCTCTGCTGAGTATGAAAATCGATAGTCAAGGGAGTAGGCTGGTCTGTAAGACTATTCGGCCATGAAACCAAAGATAGTCATTCTGTATAAAAGGCATTCAGAACCATCTGGTGCTTCTGCTTCTGGTATTTGAAGAAAGATTCTATGAAAAATAGGGGACTTAAGTAACATTTCTCTTTTGTGAATGAGTAAGGAAGTCAAAAGTTGAATGTGCCTAATGAAAGTATTTATTAATTCAGTTTAGTGACAGGATGATAGAAAAGTTGTTTGGAAGGAACCTATGGAGGTCGCCTACTTCAGCCTCTTGCTCAAAGTGGGATGCATTTAACTAGTGTTGGACACTTTCCTGAGTGACATCCTTGTCACTAAACTGGAGAGACATGGATTTGATGGATGGACCATGCAGTGGATAAGGAATTAGTGGGATGGTCATATTTGAAGTGTTCTGGTCAATGGCTTGAAGTGGAGCCCAGCAATGAATGGTGCTCCTCAGGGGTCTGTACTGGGACCGGCACTGTCTAACATCTTTTTTTGCAACATTGTCAGTGTCACTGAGTGCACGCTCAGCAAGTTTGCTGACAACACCGAGCTGTTTGGTGCAGTCAACTCACTGGAGGGAAGGGATGCCATCCACAGGGACTTTTACAGGCTTGAGAGGTGGGCCCGTGAAGTTCAACAAGGCCAGGTGCAAGGGCCTGCACCTGGGTCAGGGCAATCCTGTATGAAATATTCACTTAAAATACCTACTGCCAGAGAAAGTAAATTACCACTAATAGGTAGGTAAGTTCCTACAAATGAAAAGGAATAAAAATACTTCATATTCAAGGTTACTAATCTATGCAACATCCTGCTAAATGAAATTTACTTGTACAATAACTGAAAAGACTTGGAAAGATTTGTTGCATTCAATTATGCTTATTCTAGCAGGATGCAGTTAAAATTACTTCATTCATTCTATATTCTTATCAGTATGTTAGTTTGGGATTATTAAGGAGAGAAGGAAATAGAAATCCCTTCTATAAATCTCTTCACCTTCCCTTAGCCTGAGCAAGAGTCAGTTTCTGATTTTCCCACAGATGTTTTCTGTGCCAAACTTTATGCAGGTGAAGCACCACAGGTGTTTGCACATTTATAGATTTTGCAAAGTCTATGATACTTGTCTGCCTTTCCTGTGCATATTGAGGCCATAGCTGGGTTCAGCTAGAGGATCAATTAAAAATGCCATCTTGTAACTTAAAATATAAAAGAAAGTATACAAAATATGAAATGAAAAGAGGAAGTAAACTTCCCTTTCAAAAAAAAAGAAAGTCCTTTATCTGATAAAATATAGTATATCTGAGTATCTTAAGCATACTAACAGAAAGAGATGTAATTCTTTAAACAATGCAGGCCACAAACTAAATTTGATAGTTCTGTTGTGAGCATGGATTGCATGCTGTATTTGCACTATCTGAGACAATTTTGTAAATGAGCAGAGACCACAGGAAAATATCTGAGAAGGTACAGAGGTAAAATACTGAGAGATTTAACCACTTCAGACTTGCAGGTTTTAGCATCAGCAAACTGATGCATTATTCCCCATTTTGTAAGTGTGAACCTACACATCTTGGTACAGAGAATGTTGCTAGATTGATTGGGTTCATGATATGCAAAATGAGGAAGAGTGATCCTATTTAGATAACAAATGCCTGAACTTTCTGTCCAAAATTCAGACCTTTTTTATTAAGGTTCAATCGCATACAGTGATCATTCTGAAATGATACATACTGCTTTATTTTCACTAGACTTCTGTCTAGAACTAAAAAGAATGAGTGGCAAAAATGGTAGTTGTTCTGACATAAGCAGCAAAACAAATGGCAACCATCTTACTGGAATGACTCTTTCAATTCGGTTTTGCAGATACAAAAAGATCTTGTAGTGTGAGTAGAATTCACAGAAGTAGAAATATTTAACTGAACTGGGTACCCATCAAAATTAGTTTAACTTAGACAATTATAAAGTTATTAAAAGTTAGATATATAAGTAAAAATTAAAAGATCGAGGCTTTGCAAGTATGTTGCTTCTTTTATAGTAAGTATTAGATAATCTCATAACATCTGTTATAAGTTATCTGTGGAAATTACTGTTGGCTTGGGTGAACTTATTTTAGGCTCAACATAAAATCAAGATGGTCAACACAAGACACAAATTCAGTAATCTTCGAGTATGTAAAAGCTAACTGACTTATTGGTAGCAGTCAAAATAAATTTTATGTACTTATTCAAAGTGATATGAGTAAGAAAAATACATAGTTCACAGATTTAAAAAAAAAGGCTAATGATTTCACATTGTGGATTTCCAATAGTAAAATATCTTCTGTACATCTTGCTAATGAAAATCCTTGGAAGTATTTTAAAGGAGGGCTGTGCTTTTTAAAAATTCAAATATGCTTTTGTTCCAGGTGGTAAATGTTCATTCATTTAGATAGCTAATCTAGCAAGAACTGCATACCAAGAAGGAAAAAAAGACAGAAAAATGCAAACAAAATGTAGGAAGTCAGAAACTGATATCCAAGGTACAAATATTTTTTTTTGTTTTTGTTTTTGTTTTTTTTTTTAAGTTTGAAGAAAGAATAAAATCCATTCACTTTATTCGTAAAGGGACCTGTTTTTTTATTTTTCTTGGCTCTTCTGAACCATTTACAAGTGAGTTTCAGAATCACTACAAATTCAGATTTCTGTGTTTCCACCAGTCTTGTGTATGCTTCTAGAGTTTAAGGATTTGTCAGGACTGCCAATATGTATTGGGTATTTTTTTCAGTTTGAAAGAGAATTAGCAGAGAAATTTACATCCCTGATTATTTGAATAAAGGCTGACACCAGATTTAGCTATGATAAGAGTAGTTCTAGACTACTCTTAATTCATATTCAGGTTCCATTTTAGTTCCAATAAATTATTTCCCTGCTTATTTTTCAAAGATTCATACACTTGCCAATTAATATTATAAATATATTCTTTCTTATTCACACACTTGTGTATTAACACTATCAATATATTCCTTCTCAGTAGATGATGGCAAACATATAATTCCTTTTCAAATTATGATCTGCAAAAGGTTTCTTTAATTATAACTTTTAAATAAGCTCTTGGTAATAACAATAACCAGCTAAATAAAGCATTCCTGTTCTTTAGCTTCAGAACTGTCTCTCAGCTGGCTTGCATGTACTGTATGAGTCAGATTTTAAAAAAGAAAAAAAAAGATGTGCAAGTTCTTTGACTCAGGCTATACAGCATATGATTGAAGTAAAGAACATCATCTGCTTTGTTCACCAGGGGGTTTTATTATTATTATTTCTCTCTGGTCTTCTACTTTTCTGCTCCTCAAATAAGGCTAATTACAAAGGAAAAAAAGTTGAAACTGGTAGAGAGAGATCCTTTAAAGCCATTCCTTTTGCAGAATGGAACAAAAGAAAGTACCAAGGGCATGGATAGGCCTTGAAAAAAAAGAAAAGAGAAAAACCATCTAATGAGGATGCTGAGATAAGTGCTTGTGAAGAAAACTGGCAAAAAAGGGCTTTTAGTCTAAAATCCATAAATAAGTGGGCATTAGATGGGTACTAGAACATTTTTAACAAGAGAGGCCACCAAACTGTATCATCCTATGCAAGAGCTACTACCCTAAAACTCTTCTTCTTAACAAGATAAGGGTTCTTCTCTTTGAAATATTAATTTGAAAAAGATATACTTGAAAATTAAGGAGTATTATTCACGTCTGTGAATCCATTATAGGGGAAGACACCATCAAAGCTGCTTTAGATATAATTATGAATGCTGTAGATTTTCTAAAGGTCAAAGATCCTAAACGGTAGGAAGAAATTGTTCACAGCATATCATGGTTCAGGCAGGGTTTGACCTCCAGTCTCTCTTTGGGTCTTCTAGTCTGTGCTAGAGAAGGAGCGTGCACAGCATCAACTACAGAAGAGTTTAAGAATCAAATCATTTGCCCATCCTCCAAACCTATTTCTTAATACTCCCGGGTAATTGGGCACTCAGACGTGCTTGATATCCATAGATGTGCAGGTCAGGTGTTTGAGGCTCAGTCTAATTACCAGAGAATGACTGCCAGCTAAGCATTGTCCATTTCAGCTCTCAGTGCTGCTCTTGTAACACATAAAGGAGAAAAACAAATCTGAAAGGGAGAGAAGATAAAAGGACAGAGAAAAATAAACTATAGGACCTGATCCAAAGACTGTATAAGTTAATGGAAAGTCCCATTAGCTTCAGTGAGATTTAGATTAATCTCGGTTTTTAACAAGATTGGCAGTTCTTTATCCCATCATGCATTAGATCTCCTTTCACCCATGTGTACCAGAAAGTTTGTGTTTAGTACCAGTGATCTGATTTTGAACATGTTCTGACAAACTAATGAAATCAGTTGGGAAATTATTTGATTTGACTTTGGGTTTTTCAGAAGTTTCTCTTAATATGAAATTTTAAGGGCTTTGAAAAAAGGTTTCAGTACCACAGCAGTAATCCCCAAAATATAATAATCATAATCATAATCATAACAGCAACAACAACAACAACTTGTAAATCCAATGGCTAAAAATCTGATGTTTACACTTGCTTTGGAGCATTTTGATTGTGAATTTAAAAAATAATAAAATATTTAGTGCAGATTTATTAACTGTTTCTTAAACATGTGGTACACTATGCTTCTCCTTTCTTACTCACTTTTAGTCACACTTCTGGCACATGTTCTGTGCTGCAGATGGACCAAGTAAATACACATGTATCTAGTGATCAGGTGTTAGAACTTGATTGCCAGCTAGCAGCTTTTCTGTGATAGAGGATTCACCCACAGGTGTCCTATGCACAGGAGAGTAAGTTTTTGGCACTAACTTTTCACAGCAGGTTACCTGTGTGGCTGATAGCCATTGGCCATTTTAGGTCACCTGCTGCAGCCTTTCCTAGATTCTGTGTGAATAATGAACAAATATAGCAGGATACTTCCAAATGGTTTGGTAGATGTCCTGCAATTATCCAGTTTTATTTATTATGGTTCACAATTTGACTTACTGTGTAGTGAAGCTGAACGAATATATTGGGTGGTTTTCTTTATGTCAATGATTTTCTTTTTGGTCAGGGATTTTCCTGAACCATCACTCATAAAACTGATGTTTTACCAGTTTTTGATAGTCTAGATATTATGATAATATCTTCTGCATAAAGATTAATAAACCAGGTACAGCTGCAGATGAGATGGTAAGAGGCTTTTTTGTGCTAGATTCAAGCTAGAGAGATAATAATGTTGTTTTCTTGTGATACAGTCTTTTATTTTGCTTTACAAGGTGCGCTCAGTATCAGTGAAGCATCAGACATAATTCCGTAATTAAATTCTATCGATACTTGCTTTCAAAGCAAAATTATAATCCTTCTGTTTCACACATTAAAGACTGAGTTTGGTCTCCGAATCATGCTGTAACTCTTCAGAGGACACTTGAATTTTCTTTATCACATTTTAAGAAAAATAATTCTGATTGCAGAAGAGAAAACATATAAATGCTCTCTTATTGACATTTTGCACATTTTTCTCACATGTTTTTGAGTTCAATTAGCTAAATAACAACAATTCCCGTGAACTGCAGAGAGTACATAAAATCATGTCTTTGCTACATAGAGTATCTTGAAACAAATATCCGGCTAGATGTAATAATAAATACATTGATGGAACTGTGGTGTCAGTGAATAGTGTATTTGTATGCTTCTCACACTGAGAAATTTCAGACGTGTGATAGAGCCCTCCCTTCTCCCCTGTATCAAAATCCCAGATGTTTTTAGACAATTCAGACAGAAGATAAATTATTAGAGAGTAAACGTTTTATTATAGGAAAGGAAAAATTATCTTTTTATTAATCTTTCATATAAGCAAGCTGGACTATAAATTGTCATTCTTACCCAGCTCAAAACCAGAGCCAGTTTAGCTAGCTCAATGCAGAAAAATAGCTTTTTTTGTTAAATGAAAATTCCAAGGAAGGGGTTCTGTAACTGGAAACGAGCTTCTAACAACATAGTAGAACATGTTAGATATGTGTCTGCAGAGAAAAAATTCATCACAGAAAATTAATAATTTTCCAAAATATTTCACTTCTGTAAAAATATGTGGAAAATGTGCAGGATGTATGATATTAAAATGTACACCGTAGCTGTTGTTTATATCAGAATGCCAATTTCTTCAATTTGTTCACAAGGAAAAATTATGGTATGGGCCGTTCACTTAAAGAGTTGGACTCTATGATCCTTCTGGGTCCCTTCCAGCTCAGACTATTCTGTGATTCTGATATGAAATTGAATGAATGAGTGACAAAAGTGACCTTGCTGGAAGCTTGGTTTGACTCTTAGCTGTAGCCTGCCTGGCTAATGGAAGACAGTTGTGGAAACAAACATCAGTTCTCTGAGAGTAAGAACCTAGACTGTGGTTAGTACTGCACTTCGTGCTTTCATGCTAACTCAGATAGCAAGCTCACGTATTTGATTTCAGAGCCCCAAGTACCCACTGTTGGCTCACATTCAATCTCTTACTTGGTGCAAAATAACTGGTTCCCAACAAGAAAGCTTCAACTGGAAATGCAGAACATATGGAACAGTTGCCCAGACCTTTGTGGTTCTCTTAAGACTTGAAAGGGCAGGTCAGTAAATCTGTCATAGGCACTCTGAAGACTGTCATGCAAGTTTCAGGAGTCTGCCTAGATCTAGCAATATAGAAGTGTCCTGGCTGGGACTGTACTTAGGCCTATCAAGATGAGAGTAAACAGCAAAGAAATTCTGTGTATTGTAATTTCAGGGGTGTTGGCTTCAAGTCAGGGGAGCCACTTACATCTCAGACTTCATCAGCTCAAAAATGCTTATGCAGTTTCCTTGTGCAGGGAGTTCAGTCCTGACTGAGCCAGTGAGATTCTCACAGAGCATGCTGGGACATGATAAGATGTGTGAAATGCACAAGAATCACTTCATGTTTAATCCTGAAAAGGCCTCTCATTGCTGAGTGCAAAAGCAAATGAGTCCAATGAGCCTCTTAAGTGAGTTGAATGCAGTGGGCATCAGTTGTGAGTGAATGTGGGATGACGGTGGGGACACAAATGGCTTTAGCCATCTGTCTTTGGGACCTTAAACCTGGCAGCCAAGAGCACATAGACACACCCATAAAATGCTCCAAAAAAAGTAAGATTATTAGCCACCTCTTTCTTGGTGATGCAACAGATTTATAATGGTACGCTGGAACAGATTCATTGTGTCCAGGCATAAAGAAAATCTAAGTATATTGTGTGTTGCAATCATAAAGTTGCATTTAAAGATGAGTTTGCTGCATTCCAGTTTTTCTTACTAAAAGAATCTAAATTGTATGGCCTATATAATATTACTAGCACCTATCTGGTAAGACACCTGCAGGTTTATTGCACAATCTAATGTAAGCAGAATTTTTAGGTGTAAGTTTCACATATTAGTTGCTGTTAAAGGACTGCAATAAATACTGCTTTACCTGCATTAAGTCTGATGGCTAAAATAGCAACAGGAAAGCAAAAATGATGGAACAAAGCTAAGACTGAGTGGCAAAATGAAACAAAGAGGAAGGCTTTCCACTTGTACTGCACGGCTTCAGTCATCATTGTGGTTGAGTCTCTGCATCTCAAAGAAGTTGATTGTGATGAGGTATTCAGACCTAGGGCTGCTTTACTTTTTTTAACTGACTGTGCAGCTAAATCTGCAAATAGTTATGTGGGCAAACATCTTTTGTGGAAGCAAACTGTGTCTGTGTACACATCCTGTTGTACCAGTGGTGTCGTATGGATGACGACACAGCTCTTGTAGTAACTGAAACCAGGAACCAGGGGGACAGAAACTGTTTCCTGAACGCCATTTGGCTTGAAGACTCCAGGAGTCACAGTTCTTAGGTACAGCACTTCATAACGAAAATATATCTTCCAAGTATGTAGTACTGTATTTGTCTACAGATACTCAAAATATGTACTGAATATATAGAGTAGATTTTTTTGTTTATGCACAAGCTTACAAGCACTATAGGGCCAAAAACATATGTACATTTATATACAATGTAAGCTGCACTTGCAGGCAGTGAATCACTACTTAGGCAGGCTAATATGTTTAGCTGAGCTTCTATGCTTATGTGTATTCAACCAAAGGTTTGAGAATATTGTGATGTAATAGGTTTTCACTGACCATCCAAATATGGCTACTCTGAAAATAGAATTTGCATCAACATTAGCCAGTATGGTAGGACAGAAAGTGAAAGAAATGCCCTGTTCAAGGTGTCTGAAGAACTTCCTCTTTTAAAATTTACCGTGTATTAATTATGTATGACATTTCAGGGAGTGAGAGTTGTTGTTAGCCTATGGCAATGAGTTACTGAAATGAGACAGAAAGAAATGTGTCAGCATATCAAATTACACAGATATTAGTAGCCTGGATGTATTTGCTAGTTTGGAAAGCTATGTTTGATGTTGTGAAATTAGAGTGCTGTGCACTGGGTTTGGATGGTGGTACCATATTTCTTTTAAAATTGCAACACTGAAGTAGTTGGGTGAACAGAAATGTAATTCCTATCTCGTGGCAACATTGCAAAGAGAAACAATAAATAAAATATCTTCTTATAACTTATTCTGGAGCTAATAAAAATGATGATAGAAATACTGAAATGCATTTCACAACCCCTCACAAAAAAAGAAAAAAAAAAGCTTAGCAACCTCCTTCTCATTCAACCAAAAAAGGGAAAAGCTTATTGAGGATTATATGATGTGTGTAAATATTTTGTTTATTTTTCCACTTCCTTGAGAGGATATCTTTCTCTAGGAGTGATCTTAGCTACAAAAATTCAAAAGTAACTCCTCCTTCACACAGGAGAAGGATCCCCAGCATTCTGGGGACCAATTTTGGGTTTTTTAAAATTTAATAATGCCCTATTTTACAGTATGTGGGATGTATCATATGGTATTAGCTGTATTTTTACAGTATGTTTGGTTGTTATTTTTATATCTTTTGATCCCATGGAAATAGAAACTGTCTTTCTCACAGCCAAAGACAAGCTGTTGAAATGGCTGCCAGCAGAATTCTGGAGTTAAAAGAAAACCAACAAAACCAACCAAAAAGTATCATACAAACTGGAAATGGTTGAACAAGTCACAAATCTTTTGACATTCCTCCTGTCCTACCCACTTGGCTGCTTGTCTCCTCAAGTGTGAGGTTCATGAGTATTAACCAGCCAATTTACCAATAGTATCCAAGGAAGATTTTCTCCTAGCACCTCTGAATTTTAAAGACATAAAAAGGACATGTCCTTTTTAATATTGCTGTAATCTCTATTGTCCATTGTAGGGAAATCTGGATGGGAATTTCTCAAAATCTCAGGACCTACTGCTGCAGTGCAAGATGATCCATCCTAAGCCTGGGTGAGCATTCTCATCTGTGCTGGTACTCGTTGTAAGGATTTGCAGTCCTGCAGCCCATCTCAAGGTTAATTCAGTTTAGGTTCATATTATCTAATGGACTCAACATTCCAATTTATCAAAATGTAAAAGCAATGGCATTTATTTTAGCAAGCAAAAATTTAAGGTGAGAATAGCAGTTCCTACAATATGTGCAAACATTGGCTAGAACGTCTGTGTGCCTTAGTGTTTTCTTTTCACTGCTGCCCCTGTTTGGAGTTCTCTGGTTTGTGCTGCCCATATTCAGTACTGCAATAGCTTCATATCCACTATTCTTATAGGAGACTTCAGAATTCATCAGAAAACACTAATATATGTCATTCTTATCAACCTATTTTTCAGATTTTGTAGCATCTTCTAGCTCATAGTTCTCAATTGTCTTTTAATATAAATTAATTTTAAATAATTTTAAGCATTTTAATCGTTTCCAAAGTACTTCACGTTTGTTTTGCAGAAGTAGAGTGTATTGTGCTGGGGTATTAGTCGTGGTTCAATACTCAGACTATAGGCTGTACTCAAGCTATGAGTGCTTTTAATTTCAATGACAGGTTGAAATTCACACTTAACAGAGGTTTTTCTCTTCTTACATTTTGCTATGCTAATGCTTTTCCAGTACATATATGGTCACCTATATATGTACTGAAGTATTCTCTTCTCCTTAGGTTTTACCATTTTATCCCTGTGCCTTCCATCAGGGTGTTAAGCTGACTAATGTCTGTTGTGTTTGCTCTTGGACTGCAGAGAGACAGTAGTGTGTTCAGTAAAGCGCCTTTATTTTGAGACAGTTTTATTAGGAAGCTCAGAAGTATCTACTTTAGCTTGAATAGGTAGACATGAGGTTTATGATGGTCTGTAGTTCCTTAAGAAGTGGTGAAATGGTGAAGAAGCACTTCATAACCTGCATCTTCTGTGCAGATAAAATAATCCTGATAGTTGAAAGCTCCACTGAGCCAAGCAGAAAGTTGTTGTCAATTATCATCTTCATCCATGGGCATTAGGTCATCTTTCATACCAATAATCCTTGTGTGAGCAAATGAATGCCCTCACTTTTGATATCCAGTGGCAAACCAGAACAAGAAGTGGAGAATAGGTTTTTATGTGCCTGGTATATGGTAGTTGGGAAAAAATGCTGCAGTATTTTGTATTGTTGCTATCATACATGGTTTATAATATTGCTACAGCAGTCTAACAACCACATGGTTAATGCCATTTTGGGGAGCAGGTCATGATGGTTCAGCAGGATGGAGAAGTTAGTCACCTACCCAGCTGAAGATAATGTTCAAAGGACTGGTAGGCAAAAAGTTAGCATTAGCTTGCTAAACTACATTCCAAGCCTGTCAGTTGTAGAATACAAGTCATGAATTATGTGGTTGTACAGATAGTGGTTTCTTTATGATAGAAATGTTAATAAAATGCTTCTCATTCTTTAATGGAATAACTACAGATGTGTTCCACTTTGTCTTTTATTCATTCTGTTGAATGAGAGGAATTCTAGTAATGGAAGAAGTAGCAGTAAGAGCTGCAAACTGTGCAATTGCTATAAAATCTTAACAAAAAGATATTTTTGAGACACTTTGGGCACATGAAAACAGCAACAAAAATCTCTATTCCATCTTTTGCTGTTCTAAAAGAAAATTTGAACACAATATGAGAGGAAAAGTGACTACGCTTTAGGCATTTGTACTGCATTCATCTCTATCATATGGAACTATTACTGTGTTCTCTATTACATGTAATAAATGAAATAGAAATAATAGAGCCTGGTTTTGACAAAAGTTAGCAAAATGTCTGTGAGGATTGTTTCTTAACAGTGAAAAAGGAAAAATGGCTCTTGCTTACTTAAACTCTCTCATCTTTTTTGTCTACAAGGACATGCATTTCTTTACTCTTGTTACCATGTCATCTTCCTCCTCAGTCCCTGTTAATGTCTTCTTCTGGTCTTATCCTGCTGTGACTGAGCATTACAAAGTTTTTCACGCCTCCATGCGCAAGTCCATCAACCAATTAGTTTTCAGAGCACATGATACATATAGATGGCATGGCAGTGGGTTCAGACCTAGGTCAACATACTCCCAGCTTTCAGTCAATATGAAAAAAGTATAGGTCTACATTATCAGTGGTATCGATTTAGAGAGTGGATTGTTCGTTTTTGCTTCTTTTTCAAACTTACTCCCAGCTGTGATCACCGCTGTTACTCTGATTTTTGTCTCAACTTTCACCATAGAATTTCTCACCAGGACAAACACTAATTTTAAACAGGCACGTGAAATGTATCAAAGTATGAGTCTCATATTGACTCTTTATGGAGGTTTGTTGCACATCTTGCATACCCATCTTTTAGAACATTCCAGTAAGATATCCAATTTTTTGCATCTAATTACCTTCTGTTATCCTTTGAAAAAGTTTGGAAGATTTCTTGGTGAGGACTTTTGAGGAAAGTCTGCCTCAAAAATACATCTTGCTTTTAAACTAATGTAGAACATAATGGGTAATGTATTTTAATTGAAGTGAAAAGTCAGGTTTTCAAAGTCTGGATTGAAATAATCAGGGATCAATTATTATCAATTTTGTTTAATGGAGATTGAAACAAATAGTACTCAATAAATTGAGTAAAACAGTGGGACATCCTGAATTAGAATGGACTGATCTTGGCATTTTGATGGAGGCAATGTATTACTTTATAAAAAATTCTGAGGGTTTGGAATCAAGGATATCTCAGCAGAAAAAAGGGAAATGCTTTTCCGAAAAATAGGTTGACTGCAACTTTAGGAGATACAAAAAAGCTTTTCTGCTGGTTGCTCTGTCTTTTATTTTATAGTAAGGAGGAACATTATACTTGCACAGTCTCTTTAATTTTATTGAGCATACTAAAGCATAAATCTATATGGCTGTGATCTACCTCTCTCATGTATTAACTTGATTGTTTTCTCTTGTAGAATTTCTGTTTTGTCATTATAACTGAGACATGTGCCTAGTAGTTTAAAATAAATACACCTTTATATTATTGTAAAGTTTAGATATTAGAAAATTAGATGGTGCCTGCTGTTGTTAAAGCAGCATAAAACTAGAAGCATTGATGAAGATGAAGAAGGGTGTTCACAATTAGAAGGTACTGCCAATTTGTTCTGTTTCCTTTCATTTCTGCTTTCTCCATTTTCTGCTGTGAGATAAGTAAGATTACACAATCCCCTGTAATCAATAGAATTAAAATTATTTATATTAATTTTTTAAAAATCCAGTAACTGGGATATACTGATATCAAAGCTACCTAGGGAAGGTAAAAATACTATATTTATTATATTTTTGCTCAATTTTTACCCATATAATAATTAAGCTCTAATGATAAGTGTCCCACTATCATTTATTTCAGTGGCAACAGAAGCTTAACTTAGATTGGCCCTTCACTGCATTCCATGAGTCAAAAGTGTAAGCTTGCAAGTTTTCACATTCCAAAATCTGTTGAAATCAACAGATTTCCATCTTTTCTAGACAAATAGTCTCTGCTGCTTTTACTCTCTTTGACAGAGGTGGAGCTATTATAATTCCATACAATGCACTGAGTAACTGTATTGTAATACAGCAAACATTTTTAAATAGTTCTGATACTACCAAAAATATGTTTTATATGTAATTTTCTACAGGAATGTTGATTGTCAATGTGATAGAATGAGGTTGGTAAAATGTATTTTTTTCCTGCAAGTTTAAAAAAATGGCTACCCAAGAGAAAAATCTCAATCCATACTTAGGCATTCAAAAACTTATTTGATATTTTAGAAGTAATAATTACTCTGGGCAAGGTAAATGGGTAACCTGCAGTGCTGATTATGAGTGTTCCTGACTGAATCGTTCTGTATAAAATACAGGTGTTTAGCTTCAGACAGCAATCAAAACTAAAAAAAAAGATCTCTTGTTTAGCACCAACTGTATCCTGCTTTGCTTAATTCCCAAATCCACTGAACTGGATAGTTGTTACCAGTCATCTCCAGTCTGCATGAATATAGATAATTTGTTCTTTTTTACTAAAACAAGTGAATTTTGCCCAAAGATCTACAAAAACACCCTATGGAATTGTGAGCTAGATGGGGTATAATTTTGGGAGAGATGGTCTAGAGACAGGTCTCTAAAGCCTTTTTTCTTTTTCTTTTTACTTCATTTGAACTATTGACCTTGTGAAAATATTCAGCTTTCTGTGAGTTGTTTTTTTTTTTTGTTGTTGTTGAGATGGGTTTTGGTGCCTGAGCTTTGAAACATGTATGATCAGACCCAGCTTATCTGTGAGGCTGCTGGGTTTTCTAACTCGCCGCCCTGGAAAACACACCGATCTTGGGAAATCAAGCTAATGTCTCTCAGCTGTGCAGAAAAAGTGTGAACAGCTCTGTCAAATGAGCTACCCCCATCTCCTGTTTTTTCAGGCAGCATCTTATACTGGAGCAGTCACTTCACATTTGCCATTTGAGCAGTTGTGATATAACTGCTGTTTTATTGCCTATAGGAGAGTTTCTGTGAGGAATCAGAAGCTGGTCGTTCAGCTGCCCTGGCCAGGAAAGGTTTTAATCACAGGACTCCATTACTGGTGAACGCGTAAGGAGTCCTGACAGGATTACAAGAGAATATGAACACACAGCTCTGGCCTAAAGGTTGCTAATTGACCAAATGGTAATACGAGGGGAAGTATTTTCCAGCCTGGAACCTCTGCCCCCAGATAAGTATATTAAATGCCATCAGTTAACCCCTTGAGTGCAATGACCCAGTGCTGCCAGGGACACTCCTGGTGTGATAGACCCTTACATGTCCTAATCAGTGGTGATGTATCAAGGAGAGTCATAGGTTCAGGTGAATCCTGCATGTGTTCCTTTGTTGGATGGAAAGTTGTCTCTAGACTTGCAAAAGGTTAAACACAAAATTTAAAGTGCAGAGCTACAGTGGCTTAAAAACAAATGAAAATTGTATAGTAAAAGAGCAGCCAGGAATGAAAATAGAACAATATAAAGTGCAAAACATAATCTAAGTAATTTTGCTTTGGAATTGAGTTGGATTTCTTTAATTTGTTTTATTGGATTTTTACTGTTTTCTCTAGATAGTTTCTGAAGAATGAATGTGCTTAGTTATCTTCAGCTTAGTTCCTTTCTGCACTTATTCTCAGGTCATGAAGATTACTGAATTTCACTGAAAAATATCAAAGGTATTGTGTCAAGTGAATTTATGAGCAGTAAGTTACACTTCATAAAAGAAGGCAATTCTATAAGGTGTGTTATATATCCAGTTCTGTAAGATATGTTTTCTTTACGTTTGTTTTCTGTGGCATCTTCTGTGGCATTTAATTTCCAGGCAGAATATTTCTGTTGTTAAGATGTAATCAGTGTTTCTCTGTAGTAAAAAGAATTAAGTTCTGTATCAATTTATGTATACAGAAAACGACAGTCTGAACTTCACTTCTGTTGTCTTCAAAGATGTTTAAGGTGAAAGTGTCCATTATGGGAGGTTATTACTGCCCTTCTAGTTTAGTAAATAAACTAAATAAACTGGCATCTTCTTTGTGCTTACATTATGCAGGACTTCACCTCTTGCCTGGTTTCACTGAAATTAGTGGGGTTACTCATATAATATGGTACCAGTCAGAAGATATATCAATGGCAGACTCAGCCATGTGGAAGTTGTAGTTATTTAACAAAGGTTTTGTCCTTACTGGCACAGAGGTATTTATCTGTATTTTTCAATGTGATTACTAATTCTTCCGTTTATTGTGGACATCTTACAAATTACATATATTTGGCCACCAGAAACCATGTCCATTGCCTTGAGGCACCTCACATTGTTGCATTAATGGATGAAAAATTACATTTGCCATTTCATTATTTGTGTCCTTCTTTATTTCATGGTTTAGCATCAAGTCTCATAAACTTAGAAATTGGTAATTCATAAGCTATATTGTTGACTCTTGGATGTTAAATGTGTTGCACAGGCTTAATCAAAAGTAACACTTCCCACTGGAACTATTTAAAGAGCCAAGTGCTGATTTTTCAGGCCAGAGAACAGAGCTAGAAGGCAAAGGTCCTCCTGAGATATGACTATGAGACATTGTAGGTTTTGAGTGTTGCTTTTGATCATGAGCTGGTACAGTAATGGATATGGCATTGCCTTTTAAAGAGGAACATTGCAAATTGTAGGGAGGAGAGAGACTCATGCTGTGCATTACACAGCAGTGCACATCAGCAGTTCTATAGCATGGGAGGCTTTTTAACCTTTCATTTTAAAAATCCTTCTTTCAAAGCACCAGTCATTCCTTTATTGATCACGTGGCACTACTCTAACTTTGGCTGGAAGAGGCTGTTCTTCAAGCTGACTCTGTGCACCCACATTGCTTCCAGCACCCACACTCTTGACTACAATCTGAGCTGAGGCTTCCTACAAACACTAGTTGCCAATCTGACAGGTGATGTTCTAGGAGAGTTTCCTCTGTCATGTGCTACCTGCATGTATGTCAGGCTTATATGTGCTTGGGCTCAAACTAAGAGGCAGCATGAACCTGGATTTTTCTTCTGTGTGGACAGTGGACAAGTTTGGACATGAGTGTTTGGGGGAGCTATACTGCCCAGTTTTTTCTGCCTGTGATCTTTTCTGGTGTGTTACAACTTTATGTACATGCTTGTAAAAAGTTTTATCCTGCCTGTAACAGCAGAGGCAGCTGGGAATCCCCACTTGAGTTCTCACCAACTGCAAGTCAGTTGTCACATTATATAGATGTGTGCCCATCCCTTACAAAATGCCATGCTGGTACCAAATAAAAACTGGGTATCCTACCTCAGGAGAATAATTGTGTTTGTATTTCACTGTCTGTTTTGCTTAACAAGTGCAGGTCTATGAGATGTGTGCTTCCCTGCCCTACAGCTGTTTGCAGTGGTTGGATTGGAGACATGCTAATAATGCAAATGAATGATATGGATTTCTTTAAGTCCATGTGTGCTGTCCCTGTAAAATGCAATCTCTTAAAAAGGTGTATCTTGTCTCTGGAGTGTTAATAATATTCATGTTAATCCAGTCTTTAGTGTACTTTTTCTGTAGGGACGAATCATCACTTCAAATATAACTAGTGCAACTGGTAGGTGGCCACTTTCTAGGAGGAAAAAAATCATTCTCCTTTTGGAATGTCAAGCTTTAGACAGAACCAATTCCAGGTTTGTCTTTCATAACCTGAGCTCCAGAGCCACACAAGAGCTGCCTTCTCCAGTGTACAAGTGCTACCAAGATCCTCTTCATGAGGCACCAGAGCAGGCCAGTCGGAAGTCATACTTTTTATATTTGTATTAATTTGGTTTGGTTTCTGAATTATAATAAATTTAATTAGATTGTAGTCACTTGACGCCCAGGGGCTCAATTCTAATTTGCTCCTACTGCCTGATAACTGGTTAACGAGGTCTAGACATGAACCATTCCTGGCAGGGTTCTCTACACATTAGTTTAAGAAGCCATCATTTTTTGTATCCATCACCCTTGACTTCATTCAATCACACCTCTAAGGTTTCCCCAATTATACAAGAGGTAGAAATTCCCCATATCAAATTGCCCTGTGCCATGTATGCCATCTTTATCCCATCACGTAGTACACATCATTCTGGACTCCCTTGTTTCTTCTGGCGGTAGTGTGGCTTGTGCCATTCCATGGGCCTGCAGAATTTATGTGCATGTAGTATGTCTTGCACTAACTGTAGAGCTCTTTGTCCATCACTACTTTGCAATTCATTGACAGAAGCTCACATCAAGAAGTGGGTAGACAACCTATAAATTCAGAAAGTTGCCTGAAAAAGGCATCTGTGAGGTGTGATAGACCATGATCTGCAAGACAAAGACTGCAGTGTAAATTCAACTAAGATTAGACCCCAGAGAATCCACAAAGATGATGTTATTTAGTAAGACCTATCACAAAAGAAGCTTTAATTTCTGATAATATACAAAGACAAACCAGGAGACATCAGTTCTACTTTTCCTGGAATTACCCTGGAAAAAAAATTCTTTTTTTTATAAATAATATATCTTACTACTCCAAATAAAACTGTGTGGGTGATCAGTAAAGAGTATTATCCCCAGCTTTACTGCAGATTTCATTAGATTGAAAGTAGCTTAAAAGACGACTAAAAATGTGAAAGGGTATTTTGTCTGCTTTTTAATCCTTGCTTGTTAAGAATATTGTACTAGAAGGAAATATTTGACTACTGGGTCCAGTCCCTGCTAACAGTGGAGATCCCACTGTGTAATCCTTTTAAGTAACTGGCCAAGCTCCACGTGCAGAATAGCAGTTTCTTGCCATGCATCTTTCTCTAACTGGGCACACTTGATGCATTACCAAGTCTAGTTGATACAATGAAATAAACACCATTTAGTAAGGTGTAAAACCGGTTCATGTTTGCTGCTAATGCCTATTTAATCCAAACAATTAAGAGGGATGTTTGCTGTTATAGTTCTTTCCACATTTCATCTCTTCATTTCAGGGCTAAAGCTTAGTCATGGGAAATGGTTAAAAAAGCTGGAGTTACAGAAATAGTTCCAAGGCACAAAACAAGCACTCAAAATTATAAAAACTGTATACATAATGTGGCAAAAAACCTGAGGAAATTACAGTGGAGATTGCAAGAATAAGGGGGAAGAAAATGTTTCCCAGTCACTTGAGATATAATATGATGGAACTATCACAGTTTATTATTTTGCTTGTCCACAAATCCCTATACCCACAAAAAAAGATGTCCAGACTTTAAAAATAGTTTCTTACTTCCATCATTTCTATTTTATGCTTTTGTGTCACACAAGATGAGTTTAATTTTTCTGATATATTTTATTGCTTCCTCTACCAAATGTAATTAGCAAGCATGAAGTTTTGGAATTTTTTGCTCTTTTTTTCTCTCATTGAGTGAACAGTTGAAAAAAAAGCATTCCTGTTCTCCCAGAACAGTCTGATTTCCTTGCCTTAATTAGTGTTATTCCTAATTTATAAGAGTGTTACTGTACTTATTTTCTGGTAGTTTATAATAGATCTTAACACGGTAACTCCCATTCACTGTATTTAATATGTCTGATTATGAAGTAAGAAAATAAATTTGCTATCCTACAGCTTAAATCACTGCGAAACCTTTCTTCCTGTTCTCTCTTTCTCTTTTTGGATGTCTCCCGTCACTAATTTTAAATCTGCTAGATTTAAATTTAGATTAAACTCAGATTTCATCACATCTCTCATCTGGCTGTTCCCTGTTTCCCTCATTAATTTGACCAGTTTATTCATGATTTTCCAGGTTTCTGTAAACACATTTCCAGGCATACACAATTGAAAACTGTGTGAAACATCACATTCTAGTTAGTTTGTATAATCATGAGACTGCAGTAGTTATGTGTTTCCTTGAACACATAAAATGAATCAAATTCTCTCAGCAAAAAGAAGTGATTCCTGAATGACTAGTTATGGCTGTAGTTATAGGTAGAAGGATGAAATAGTCTGCATAACAAAATACAAAATAGAGTTAAACACTAACATCTTGTCTAGAAGCTTTCAGGAGCCTTGTTAATGGGTCTAATACCATATAATAGAAGCCAAAAGGCTCCTGGACATTTTTTAACTCTTTCTGTACAAAATTTCAAAGCAATACAATTTTTGAAGATTGGACAGTTTCAAACATGAAACATGGTTGTTGTAACCACTGTGACCCTCTAGATGATGAGTATAAAATCCAGAATTCAAGAAGATGGAAATAGGTTTCAGAGACTTCTTAATCCTGTCACTGGGACCTTTCCTGTTCATTGTGCTTTTGTTCAGATCTAAACCATGGACATAGTGGCGGGAGAAGCAGAGGGGAGGAGGGGATAACAGAGACAGCTGGTTTAAGTTTTGTATGTATTAAAATAATATAAATAATAATATTCTTATATGTAACTCTCATTCAGTGATCAACACAAGGAATTCTATATTTGCTCTGGGCTGCTGTTGAACAACATCTAAAAATGTTATGAATGGTATTCCAAAACTCTACTTTAACCTTTAGTTTATTTTCAGATAAAAACTATTAATTTGTGCAGTGATATTGGTCTTAGGTCTACAAAGAAATTGATTGTCATCTAGCACATCTAGCCTGCTCATTCATTTACTACAACCTTCAAAGCCAAATAAGAACAAAAAAATAAAGAAACTCTAGGAAAAATCTTGAGGGAATGAGGGACTATTTATATCACAAGGCCCACTCTCATAACCCCTTGCATATATTGGGATTCTTAAAAGTGCAAGTAGACCGATAAGGCTATCATTTGCAGGATTTACCAAATAATATTTTTCAAATATGTCTTTTCTCTGACCCTCAATTCTTGGAGAAAAGAATAGGGTACATTGTCTCTATTAGCAATGTATTTCTTTCTCTTCCTTGAGCTTTATCAAGAGTTGTCACGCGTTATAGTTTGGTGACAGTGCTATAAAAAAGTGAAGACAGAACTGACCTCTCATAGCATTTTTGTGACCATGGGGCTCACACGAGCAGCTTGGCATCTGCCGGCACATCTTTAGCGAGTTGGCAGCCCCAGCGCCCTTTGCAGGTTGCAATCAAACCTGCCTTCTACAGCAGCCTCTTTCTGGCTGATTAAGTTTAATGTAATTTTAATTAAAAACCACAGTGTCAAAGGGTTTAGCTGCTCGAGAAATGAGCACAGATTGTGGCACAGTGGCAGCAGTCACTTGGAAAATGGAAATGCATCCTGACAATATTGTGTAGGGGCCAGATAAACAAAGCTGCAGCTACTGTACCTTGCAAAAAGCTGGGAGAGACCATCATTGCAAGGAACCTTATTCAAAAATAAAGTATAGAGCAGTTCTGGTTCTTGTCTTTTAACAATTTTTAAATGCACCTCAACAACTGAGTAGAGTAACAGTTGCCAAGAATTAATTTTAATCTTCCCTCCACATTTTAACTTTTGTTCATTGCCATGTTTAAATTTTCAAATTTCAGTCCTTATTTATTTTGAACAGCAAAATATTTGCTTCACACAATGGACTTATACAACTTTTCTCCTTAGGCTATAAAGAAGAAAATCATCACAGATTTTATCAGTGCTGAAAGCAGGTTCCATTTTAGGGAGTTTTTTGCTTTTGTCTGTTTCCAGCTTTTCTTGTCCCTTGAAGCAGATCACAAGGAGACTTTAATATTTTACATACTGGAGTTATTGAGCAACATTTGGAGAATGACCAAAAGAATCACTTCACCAACAAAAGGTTGCATCATATCTATGAGATTTAATTTCACTAAGTCTCAATATATATAGAAATATTGTTAAGAATAGTTTCCAAAATAAGTATCTCTGTAATATTTTATTTTCTTAGTTGCTATAGTTTTTTCAGTAAAGAGAATTGATTTGGAGTTGTTAAACACCCTTGTCTTGGCAGAAGTTGCTATTTTTTAAACCCGTCCTTTGAATGCATGTATTTCTGGAACGAAGTCTTGATCCAAAATCCACTGAGATCAGTGGAAAATCCCCAGTGACTTAGACTTTGGATCAGGTCCTGAGAAATATACGTGCAATAGATAGGTAATGTAACATTGTTCCCAGGAATTCCTTTCAGCAAGAAGCCTTTTTATTGTTCGTAGATGCTACTGATGCTCAGGGGCCAGAACCCCAGGAGAATTCCACCTAGTGACGTCAATTCTGTAGAGGAGAACTTCCTCTGTCCCCTTTTAGGTTTGTGGGACATTTTCGAACAGATGGAGCCTATATAGGTGGGACGGGTTCCATCTGAACAGAAGGGTCACAAATGCACCAACTGAGAGGATAGACAGAGCTATGGGGGAGAGTTTAAAGGAGTGGACAAGGGGGATGGGAAGTTTGTACAGAATCCAGCAGAGAGGAAGAAGCAGCTAAAATAAGCAGATGGGTAGACAAGGGGAAATAATGTTAAGGATTGAAATATGTAGCACACCTAGAGAAAAGGTTAAGAGAGAAAATCAGAAGACAGAATTGTTGTTGCAATAAAATTAGGAGGCATAGAAAAGTCATTATTCAACAACACACATAAAAGGTCTAATAAAGAAAGTCAATTTTTAAAAGTAGTAATGTTCCAAGGGAAAGGTTGTCCTGAGCATCATGTGGTGGATGCAGGTAATAGAATGTATTTACAGGCATTGAAATTGCTTTGCTACATAGGGTACGATGTGATAGAAAGCCCAATGAAGGCTTCAATTAGACCTCTAAACTAGAATTTACTGACGAGTAAAATGCCTTACCTGAAGTACACGGATGTATGATGGATTCTCTGTCTCTGAAGAGAATAGCAGGGAGGGAGAAAAAGGAAACAGAAGGAAAACAAAGCAACATCCCATCCCATCACAAAATCTGAAATGCAAACCACCCTGCAAGTAATAAGCCAGGGGATGCACAGAAAAAGATGACTATGTATAACCAAATTATATAGGAGAGAGACCCTGCAAAACTGAAAAAAAATTTTACTTCAGCAATGCAAACAAAGAAATGTGTCACTGACACATCATACTGACACTGGATCTAGGTGGAAAAAGATATTTGAATGCAGCTTCATTTACCAATGCTTTTGGGTGCCAGTTTAAAAAGGACTTTCTCCCACCCTTAGCCCACCATCACTATTACTTAAATGAAAATTTAGATTAACATAACTGACTTTTATTTAGTAGTGGTGATGATGTGATGATAAGATTAACTTCCTAATATAATTTTGCGAAGGGCAGCAATTTTCTCCTAAAGCAGCTATAAAACCACCAACTGTTTCAAATTAGTAAGTGCTACCATCCATTACCTTACTACTACTAATACTATTATTTTATAAATATATATATGCAGTAATTTGCTTCTAAATAAATGGTTTAGCCTAAAGCATTTACAACTTGTAATTACAGATGATTGTCAGTTATGGAAAGATCTATCAAGTCCAAAATTAACATCTAACCTTATAACAGACCAGAGCAGAGCGCTGCCAAACATTTAAGAATAGTAAGATATCTTCCATTATTTGTAGCACATTGCTGTGTACACAAGAACCTTTTCTCACAGTTATTATCTCCAAAATCCTTATGCCAGAACCACTCAGGTTTGCTTCTTAGTTCTCCCTATGTTTGTGAACAAGGTTCTAAGAATATTCCATATGGAAATATGCAAGTGGTGCTTTTATGATCACCAAAGGAAGATGTTTCCCTGAAGCCTTTATATGTTTTCAGAAAAAATCTGAGCATCTGCCTGGAGCCCATTTGAATCACATATGCAGTTCACTTCTACATCAAAATCTGACTGTGAATGTAAAGGAAAATGCCCCAAGGGTTACATGACACAATAGCAGGTTACATACAGCACTTCACTGACATATATAATCCTTTTATTTATGAATACAGATCTAGAGGTTTATCTAGGCTTGTACAAATAGCTAGTTACATTTGATGAAGCAATGAACTAATTAATACCTTAATAACAGGTAATTTTAAAATTTTGAAGTGTCAAAATATTTGACTTCCGAAGCATGCTGAAGAGAAATGGTGTTATTACCTTGTTAAGAATGCTGGGATAAAAAGAGAGGGTAATCAATATCCTTCTTTTCCTGGTTTCATGGTGAAACAAATATAATATGTAAATATTTACATGGATTCCAAAGGGTTGAGTGAATACACTGGTAAATCTTTGTATTCTATGAAGTCCCTCAGATTTTGTTATGAGTACTTAAAAAGTTTTGTATATTTCCAAACTACTTTAGATCTTATACTGCACAATATCATTTTGGGTATGTCCAGGCATTCCAGTTCTGTTGCACGAGTAAAGCAAATGCAGGTTAACTGGGTGGCCAGCCAATATTTATTCAATGTATTTAGCAGCATAAAAATTCCATAGAGTAAGTCTCATTGAAACCAGGCATTAGTGGTAATGCAGTTCAGCTACTAAGACTGGCTGCAGACATGCATGACAGAATGCAAAGGATACAGCTCTGAGAAGAGTTACGCTTTTTCAATATTCCAAACAAATGATGTGATCTACCTCCTGTGTTTGTACAAGCATAATATTTTATATTCTTAAAAGATATCATTGTATAAGCAATAATCTACAGAGTATAAATAAGATACTTTTTTTTTAGTGCTGATTCTTACAGAAAGTATTCACTAAATTGTTTCAAGCTTTCTATAGCTCATTAAGTTTTTTTAAATACTTAACTTACATGGAGATAACATTACAACGTTGGTGCAAGTTGAATTACTAGACTGCTAAAAGTTACAAACTTTGACCAAAGCACCTGACTTCAGCAAAGCTTCTTCATTGAGGGGTCTTGGGTTTTTGTTTGGGTTTATTTCCTTGTATGTTTGGTTTGGGGGTTGTTTTTTTTTTTTCATTTCCAATATAGCAAAGTATTTAAAATTTATTTATAGTGTTAAATAAAAAGTTAATTTAATATTTGTTTCACAGGTACCTCAGAAAGAGCAGGCTTGATAATAATGATTCTCTCTCTTGTGTAAGTAAAAATAATTGTGTGAATGAAATGCTTTCTACTGTCAGTGTAGCACTTCTCTCTGCTATGCAAAGTGGACATCATATTACTGTGCTCCTGTTTAAATGATTTTTGAGGTTTTTCTCATTAGTTGTGCAACCTCCTCTCTGCTTTTCTACAACAATAACAAAAACTTGGCAGATTGGAAAAGTGTGTGCTGTATACTATTTTTTCAGTCCTTCTAAAATTAAATTAAATCCACTCAACACAGCAAAAGAGCCCTCAGGCTCTTCTACATACTATGTATTTGCAGTATTAAATATTCAGTATTTTTTCTTTTAAAAGCATATTTTTCACAATGGTCATAAACTTCCCTGCTAAGCCATATTTGAGGTTACATTTAACCTTGTTTTTTTTCCAGGTTGTCAAAACTAAGCTTTTCATATTCATTAGTCTTTCTGATATTTAAAAAACTCAGTTGATATGGAAGGGAATTTTTAAGCAGCATCTTCTATCTGAGCTTACATCCAAGTGTTCTTTTTACATAATGCAGAAGAGTGAATAAATGGGTAAATTAGTCCAAGCAATAGCATAAGTCCAAGATACTCATGAGCATTCATGATTCTAAGCCATTGACTGTTTGTTTGGGTCAGTCTGATCTATGTATTTCATATATTCTCTTGACTGACAGTCACTCCAATATTCATATTGGAATCAAACATACACATTTAGAACCATAAGAAACCTCAATTATAAAATCAGTTCAATACTGTGGCAACATAATATCTATTGCTAAGTTTGAGTCATACTTTATTTGTGTGGCTAATTTCAGTGTGCATATTATGCACTGATTTGAAAATTTGCTTTCTGATTTCCTCTAATTATCTTTCAGATACCATATTAGTGGGATTTTAGGAGCAATAAGAAGTGTGCTAATTATCGTCTTTGAATGAACAAAAGACTGCTAAATGAGGATATGACTTGGGTACAATTCCACGAGTGACAGCAGAACTTGTGTGCACTCTCCAGTTATAATGAGCAGCCCCACTATCTTTTGCAGGGATGTAAGTAATGAATTTTGAACACTTAATGCATAGAAGAGTAGTTTAATATTACAGCATAAAATACCTCTTTGTTGTAGCTCATAAATTGCCTCATTGACAAATTTTGTTTTCCAAATTAAAACTGTGTGAACAGAAGCCATCTTCAATAAAGTTTTTTCCGTGTGGCTACTTTTTTCACAGGATCACAGAATAGGTGGGGTTGGCAGGTACCACAGTGGATCATCTGGTCCAACCTCCATGCTAGAGCACATGGCACAGGATTGTGTCCAGAGGGCTCTTGAATATCTCTAGTGAGGGAGACTCCACACCCTCTCAGGGCAATCTGTACCAGTGCTCAGTCACCTGCACAGTAAAGATGTTCTTCCTCATGTTCAGAAGGAAATTCTTGTGCATCAGTTTCTGCTCATCACTTGTGCTATTGCTTGGCACTACCAAGAAGAGCCTGGCTCCATCCTCTTGGCACCCCTGCTTTAGATACTGGCAAACATTGATGAGGTTCCCTCTTAGCCATCTCTTCTTCAGACTGAACAGGCCCAGCTCCCTCAGCCTTTCCTCCTAAGAGAGATGTTCCAGTCCCATAAACAAATTTGTCACCCTTCCCTAGACCCACTCCAGGAACTCCATGTCCCTCTTGTACTGAAGAGTCCAGAACTGGCTCTTTTTCCCCTTTAGAATTTATCAAGAAATACTGCCACTGGTCCACTGGTCAGAAATTAAATTGTCTAATTAACTAATTATTCATTAATTTTATCATGGATTTAAAACTTTAATGACACCACATTCCAGGTGCCAGAGTGCAGCAGTGACCAGGGTACTGCAGGCCAGGACAGCAAGGACCTTGTCAGGCAGGGTCTGTCCCACTGCCTGTGGCAGCAGAGCAGGGCAGGCACAGAGGTGATGGCTGGGTCCCACCATGAGTTGAGATCAAAAAAGAAAAGTCTCTGGTGTAGCATTCTCAAATGTTCTTGACCTGCGGCCTTCTATTCATCTGTTGCAAGGAGTGGAAATTAGTTCAGTGTGATCCCACTAGAAAATTGATATGAAGATTTGAATCTTTCCTAGTATTGGCTTGAGATTATGATAATTTGTTTTCATAATGTAAAGTCATAGACAGAGACATTAAGTCAGAAACATTTACACCTTTGTAAATATATAAAGCCAAGCTCTCATTCACAAGTTTCTACTCATTTTAATTTGCTGACCACAGAGGAAATTACAGAAAGGATAAGTTGGTTTTATTTGGTGAGTTTCTTTTCATGAAATTCTCCTTTCAGAGTAAAATATAAATGTCTGAAATTGAAATCCTCATTATAGGTATAATTTTATTACAATAGCAAAATTGAACAATATTGATGCTGAGTAAAATTAAGATGAACCTCTCTCAAAGATCTTATATCAAAATTTCAGGCTGTAATGTTGGCTCTTACGCTATCCAGTTCAATTCATCCGTCTCCTGCCATCATCTTGATGTGCTCTGAAATTGCACCAAAGTATAGCTGGTCACAAATTTCACACTTACCACTTCAGACAAGTGAAAGGTCAAGGGCTTACAACAGTTGAGCAGCTCCTTATCAGTACCACAAAGCACAGACAGGCATGAAAGTGACTGCAGGTCAGATCAGCTGTAATTTACACTAACTGTGTAAGTCCACACAGATCCATCCCACTACCCTCAGATAGCAGAGTGTGTAAGTTTGAATGTTGCTCACTTGTCTCACTTCTCATCTGCTCTGTGCAATGTTGGAATCAAATATACAAGCACACTTTCATTTACTGCCATTCTTTTGTTCTCAGAATAAACAAGCATTAAGTAGCTCTTCCAATAAAAAGCCTTTTCATATTTGGAGGGACCAGTTTAATTCCTAAAACAGAACTGAGATTTAAACCAGCCAGCTAACAGGAGGAAAATCAGGACATGGAACTAAAAGTCGTCTAGTATCTCGTTGAAAATGCTGCTAGAGGGAAAATATAAAATTACATATTCAGTACATTTTAAAATCTGAAAAATAGATATTGGGTCTAGTCTACGGTGAGAAATTGTAAACTCAGTCTTGGTCTGAATATTATAATATAGGATAAATAAAACCTAAAATGTGCTGATTGAACTCTCTCAAATCATATTACCAGGTCTCATTGCAGCAGGCAACATGGATTTAGGGATTTTTGTTTACAGGATCTAACAGTGTAGGACTTCTATCAATGATTTTAATGTTTACAAGTGAAAGGACTGAGTTTTATACATCTCCCAGACAGAGAGAAAAAGCAAATTAATATTGATGACTTAGCTTTCATTGCCTGAATAAACTAAAAACAGCAACTGAACCTAAAAACAAAGACAAACCA
Organism: Leptocoma aspasia; assembly: GCA_013399835.1. Lineage (NCBI taxonomy): Eukaryota > Metazoa > Chordata > Aves > Passeriformes > Nectariniidae > Leptocoma > Leptocoma aspasia. Next base: position 4,084,315 of record VXAX01003646.1, on the reverse strand, counting down.
AAACCAAAAAAACAACAAACCACCAACTTTTGATGTGTAGCTACTTTACAAGTTGGTTTTGTCTTACAAAGGCCTCAGCCAGAGATTTACAATCATTCTTGGGCAAGAAGAAATTAAGATCTCTTTGTCCTGAAATAAATCCCATTAATCTCAGTCTGTTAATGTTCCAATTATTAATTAATTTCTTTCCTGAATTAATTGTCATATTTTAAAAGGAATTAAATATATTATGTACACAGAACAATTTTAATTTTTAATAATTTTTTTAAATAAACCCTTTTTGGGTACACCAACCCTTTGGTTTGTTTTCTAAATTTGACACTCAAGTCAAACAACTGGTTTTCTTTCTTGTATGGTTTACCCAACAGTGTGGTTCAGTGAATCAGTTTATTCCTGATTAATAGAATCCATTTGGTGGATATCCTGTTTTCACTATAAGTGGCCTACTAGAATCATACTATAAACAGCATTTGTGCAAGCAGTTCCGTAGTTACTATTATCAGACACTATAAAATTTTAAAAATATTAAATAACTTTAAATGTTAAGATATACTAACAAATTAATTTTTACATAAGCCATTCAAAAGGCATTTCAATTATTTTTTAAATGAGAATGGATTATTTCCTCATATCTTAACTACCTCTGAGTACAAATAACAATAGTAGCTTAAACTGTCAGTGCCAAGGTCTGGTAAAAAAGGGATTTAGTTGCAATTATTGGCTTAGTATGCACCACATCCAGTCTGTCCATTGCATAATACTTAAAAATTCTGTTCAAGTAGAGTAGATTTATTTTGTCTTGAACACAAAAATGATACTGAGATTTCTTCAGATGTCATGTTGTCATAGACTATGCCATAGTATCTTTGGAATATGGCATTGCAAATCAATAATGATGAATCTTGGCCTTTTATGTCATTGGACATGTGTAAGAATAGCTACAATGTACTGCACACACAGCTGGAATAGTTGTTGGAAATAGATATCAACAGGAAAAAACCTGATGCCATCATCAAAAGCAAATCATGATCAGCTGCTCTGGCACTGATGTTTGAAACTCAAGGAGTACTGGATTTTTTAAATCATGACTGTCCATCTTTCACATCAAAATGGTGGCATAAGTACACGTAGGAAAATATTTCCTAAGAGAATGCGCAAGGATTTGCCTCAGGTTGTTGCTCCACTCAATGTGAACTTGACTAAAAATCAAATTGTGAAATAATAAATTTAACATAAATTAAAAGTTTATTCTTTGCCTCCCAGTGCGTGCAGTAACTTAAAGCCAAACACCAACAAACAAATTGGCAGCTGGTGTTTTAGTCTGTGAGGTGTTAGCCATCTGGTCCCACAAAATAAAACATTTATTTGATTGGTCTTAAGTATGCAAGTTAAGAGATATCCAATATGCAAAGGCCTTAAGACTTTGCATTCAGAATGTTGGAAATCCTTTTTCTTGAAATTTCATCAAGAGTATACATGCTCATTACTATGTATTCATCTCTGCTAAATCAGATGAGGAACTTCAGAGTGAAAGTTGTCTTCAGAAATTCCCATATGGTTTTGAGTAACAGCTGCTATAGCACAAGCCAAGTGGCACACACAGCTTTCTATAACACTACCTACACGGTGCTTTCTGTTCCAGGGTTGCTTTCATTTGTTCCCTTCCTTGCGACAAGTACACTGCTCCCATCAGTTAGAATATCCAAAGTTAGAATATCCAAAGGAATTTCTTCTTTCATGAAATCACATTGCTAATGGTTTCTGCCATACTCCTGATGTCCAGTGATATTAGAAGTTTATTTGAAAAGTTTAGTCACTAATTTTGGCTTCAGCAACAAAATAATTTGAAAATATTATCCATCCTTCATATGACACTAAAATGGTTGAATACCGACCTAATATTAACAAGATAATCCAAAATCTACCAAGAGCATTTAATGCTATCCAGAACATATAATTTGCCTGGGACTATGTAGTTGTTAGATGATAAGTTGCAAAACTAAAACCAATTGCCCAAAATGAGACTTAAAAGAGCAAAAAAAATTATTCTTTGGTGAGATTTGGCAGAGCTCTGTATCTATTCTTCTCGCTCAGAATGTTGGATCTGCACAGGAGGACATCAGTGGTATCCTAGCTTTCTAGCACCAGAGGCTTTCCCACAAAGCAATGCAAGGGCTTCTTACAGTGCCTTTTTGCTGAGGTTCTGTTGAAATCAAAGGCTTAGCTGCTTCCATCCATGCAAGTCATGCCCACAGGCCCTGAAAAGTGCTCTGGGACACTGCTGTTCTCTAAGGCTCTTAGGCATGAAGTTGTCTAATCTTAGCCAGGAGTCTTTTTGCTCTTGTGGATTATCAGTTAATAAAAGCTCACTTACTAGTGAGGAACAAAAGTTTGTATACTTCAAAATGACAATGGAAAAAAAAGTAATCCAAATTCCCAATGCCAGTGTGTTTACAAATAAATTTACAGCTAGAGGTATCCAAAGAAGTTCATTTAGTGGTTATCCCAAAACATACTGCAGGGCAGAGTTAAGATTGTTCATTTTATAAACTGGTTGTATTTTTTTTTAACCTTATGCTAAACTTGGAATCCTTTCAGATGAACTACAGGTATGGTTGGTCTTTACAGCGTGCAGGGGCCGTGAGACACCATGCATATCTTCAGCTCCCCAGTGTGTTTGCTGTGGGAACAGGATACAGAAAAAAATCAAACTACTCTCCATTCTATTGCCTACACAGAAGTGTCACAAATCTAAAGAGTGATGGTGGGTTGTAGTTTAGTATATAAAATTTCCTCTCTGGGTTAAGTGAACTATTAACATTTTCCACAAAATCTACAAAGCATCCCTTTCCAAGTGGAAAACAGTCAAGTCTGCCAATACCAAATTAAAGTGCTTGAATTAGGAGACTGTCACTTATCATAACAACATGACAGAATGTAACAAGCTACTACAGAGAGGGTCTGAGGCAAGGAAACTAGTACTTAAGTAGAGGCTTTCAAAGGTAATAGAGAGATCAATACATATTAAAGTTAGCCAGCAGCCTAGAACTGTATGGGAAAACTTAAAAAGGAAACAAGTGATGTTTTTGAAAGCTTCTCTTCTGCAGTAAAATTCCAAGTCCTGCCTCTGCAAAGATGCAAAGCACTACTTTTCACAGTAGTGCTTTGACTACATGCTTAGCTCCCTGTACTATGCATTAACCATTTTTACAGTTTTCATCAGGGGCCAGCAAGGGCCAGAGGGCCCCTAAGGGGAATGGAGCCAGGGGTCAGCAGGGCAGGGGTCTTGTCAGCCAGTGGTCACCCTGAGCAGAGCAGGCCCAGAGGTAGTAGCCAGGCCCAACCAAAAGCTGAAATCACCAGGCAAGTTGATGATGATGAAGCAGGTCTGAGGTCAAGGCAGGAAGTCAATCTGCAGGTCAGAGTCAGGTCCAGCGGTTGCCGGGCAGACCCCAGGTCCAAGCTGGGAAGGCAGTTCTTAGGGTCAGCTGGACACATTGACAGGCAGGGGCACAGTGCCAGCTGAGCTAAAAACCAACACTCCTCCAAAGAAGCTTAGGAAAGAAGCAAACACTCGGAGCTGAGCTTAAGTAGATCATCTGGACATGTGGGTGTGTGTGGAGATTCCAATTGAGGCAGGCCAGGGCCATTTTGGCTATTAGTGCACTCAGGCACCTTGACTACAGGCTGTGTGTATTACCTAAAATTCTGCTACCTCCTGTGTTTATTACATCTGACAAATATTGTTCACCGTTGTGCTAAGGTAGGAATATTTTAGCTGGTTTTGCTATGTTTGCACTGAAGCTTGAGTACTTCTTAGCTAGATTCTGCTGGGTGATTAAAAGAAGTCAATTTTTTTCACACAGGAAGACTTTTTCTCAAAAATAGTCTTAAAATCTGCATCTTAAATATTCTTTCTCTGCATTTATAAAGGACACCTAGGTCTGTTCCTCTGTTTAAATTGTCAGTGAAATGGTACAGACTGGAAGGACGAGATGAGAAATAGACATGACCAGACAGAAGCAGTTGTAAGTCTTGGACTCAGACACTAAAGGCAGGATTTAACTGTCTAAACACAAGTACGTTCCATTTGAGGTGCCCTAGAGTATCCAAAATATCCACACATATGATCTTTGCCAACAGGCTTTAAACCAGGTACGTCAGGGGATGGTGATGACAGCTTGCAGATAAATGAGGGAAGAGCAGTTGGGGCAGTAAATACATGGGGCAGGGTGACAGGAGCAAGATAGCCCTCAGGAAAGATAAGACAGGTTAAAAGAAGGTTTGCCTCAAGTGTTTGTGCACAAATGCACACAGTCTGGGAAGCAAACAGGAGGAGGTGGATCTCTGTGTGCAGGTGCAGAACTAAGGCAGCATAAGAATAACTGAGATGTGGCAGGATCTCTGCATTGTAAGGCACACACAAGTTCTTTAGGAACAACGGGCAGCAAGGACAAGGAAGAGGGTGCTATCTATGCAAGGAAGCAGCCTGGATGTATTGAGCTCTTTTGTGGAACAGTAGCTAGGGTGATTGAGGACTTGTGAGTCATGATCAGAGGAGAGAGATTCCCACTACAGCAACACTGTAGTGGGAATCTGTTACAAATCACGTAGTCAATATTGGGAAATAGATAAAGTTTTCTTTAAGCAACTCAAGGGAGTCACCAGATCACCAACCCTTCTTCATACAGGTTGCCACACTAGCACTGAAAGGTTCTGGAAGGGACCTGGGGGTCCTGGTGGGCAGTAGTCTAAGTGCATTGGGAGATTTCAATAGGAGTGTAGCCACTAGATCAAAGCGTGATTACTCCCCTCTGCCACTTCTTGAGCCTGCCTTCAGTTTTGGGCTCCCCAGCACAAGGAAGATGCTGGTAAATGTCAGCAAGTCCAACAGAGAGCTACCAAGATGGTCAGGAGGCTGCAGCACATGTCTTGTCTGGAGAACCTGAAGGACTGTGCTTCTTTAGAGAGCAGGATTGTTTAGGGGAGGTGTGGGGCATCTAGTAGCAGCTTTCAGATACCTAAGAGGTGGTTTTTAAGAAGGTGTCCAGAAGGCAAACACAATTTCCTTGCTAAGGAGCACAGTGGATGAATGAGAGCTATAAATTGAAATAGGAAAGATTATAGAAAATAAGGAAAGATTATTCCACTGTGAGAATAATTGAGCATTGAAAGCGGGGCCCAGAGAAATTATGCAATCTCTATCCTTGGAGGTTTTGAAGCTAGCTGGACAAAAGTTCAGAGCGACATCCTCTGAATGCCGTGTTGATCCTTTTATGAGCAGGGTGTTGCACTGAAGACCTCTTGAGGTTCCTTCCAGCTGGAAAGACATGCAGTTCTATTGTATATGGGATATATGTACATGTATATGATGCAGAAACCACAAGAGACACAAGCTCTTCTGGTGCTCTTCTGGTGAACATACAGTATAGGGGAAACCCAAAGGCATGTCATATGGCTTTAAGGATTGTGTTCAGGCAAAAGATGGCCTGATTGACTTTGAAAAATAGCCAGATTACACACTTATCTTCTCACAAGAAGTGAAGTGCCTTCCTCTTCTTTTTCCATCTCTTTTTATCATTTTAGAATTCATTTCAGGGAAGTGTCTCATGATGGTGTTTTGACCAGATGGAAAGACTTTTCTGGCAATTTGCAACAAGTAAAATTCTCTTCAAAATGCCATTCAAATTAAGGAACATGCTTCAAGGTAATATCAGCACATTCCTGATTAATTTCAAGTCTATACAATAATAGACACCACTGAGGCTAAAAATGGAGAGAAGAGTAAAATGGACTTAAAATGTTCAATCCTATAAGTAATAATTCAATGGACAATATAGTCTGATTCATTGTACTACTGTGTGCAGCTCACACACAAATGTTTATTCTTCTTTAATTTAAATACTATTGGGCATGTGGTCATATGTTGCTACATTAAAGATGTGTCTGATACATTTTCCTTGCCACAGGTCTTGTCCGGGTTGAGATTTCATGTTCACATCCCGGTATATACAAGTGAGATGGATAATAACTTCCAAATGATTTTTATTATTTATGAAAATATAAAGGAGATAAAATGCAGAGCAGGGATTTCCTAACTTCAACAACTTTAAGCAGCTCAGAGCAGATTCAAGTTTCGTTTTTGCTATCTATATATTATGCTCTAGTCCTGCCTATTAAATTCAAGCCAAGCAGAAGGAAAGGATGAATTTGCATATCCATTTCCTTTCAGGTTATGGACTTCTAAATCCATGTTGCTTGTGTCTATAGACTAATGAGTGCACCATTATAGAGGAAGCTTAGTATGTCACTGCATTTGGAATGTCCAGATTTTTGCTCGGCATATAATATTTTGAGAGCCATTTTTTTCAAGCATAGTGTAATAGGCTTTAACTTTGCTAAGCTTTTCTGCCAGGCCTCCAGTGCCCTGCTGTTCTATTATATTGAACTTGTAAGCAGGATGCTCTGCCAGGCTCACCCAGATTACTGCTGCAATAAGGGCCCTGCTGAGTGACTAGTGTCATGATAAGTGCTAGGGAGGGAGTTCACCATCTTGGCATACTGTTCTCATCTTATTAAATTCAGCTTTGTGGAAGCAGGGAGTCTGCCTCTCGGCCTCACTGGCTCTGGCTCAGTCCAACTGCTACTGTCAGACAATATGAAAATAGGAACCACCACAGCTAATGGCAGGTGCTGCACCACCATAGCCGAGGAGAAAAAAAAAATAGAGATTTTTATTTTTTTCTTTTTCATTTTTTTTCTTTTTAATAGGTACTTGACTGGATTGATTAGGAAACATTTAGCTGTTTAATAATATTATTATAGCCTTCATACCCACAGATACTTGCTGAGATACTGTTCTTTTTGAACTTATTCTGTCCACTTTATATAGATTCCTTTGTTCTTGCTTGCTTACTTACATTAAGGAAATGTAATGTAGCAAAGCTCCTGGAACAGGTCTGATACCATTCAGATTTAGTAAAGAATGATACTGTAAAGATATAGTCCTGACATCCCTATTCAGACAAAACTCCTTACTGGGTCCTGCCTAAGAAAAATTTCCCAAATTCCAGTCTTGGATTACTGCTGGAGGTGAAGTGAGTTAGCTGTTCATCCCCCCTAAACTCAGTAACCCCTGCTTGCCTAATTCTCATATTTCTTTTAAAAATCTAACCATTAGTTTTGGGTGGAGGATTCAGAAACTTCCCAGTGCCCTGAAATGACCAGCTGTGATCTGAGTGTAAGCTATGCTGCTGAATGCAGCAGGAAAAGTGTAACAATCACAGAGAAGAGAGAGGGAACAAGGGAATATGTGTTTGCAAGCCATACCCATGGAGAGAAAGAAAATGAAAATCACTCATTTTGTAGTATTAATTGCAGTAAAGCACATGTTTGTTCTGAATCGGAGAGTATTTGACCATCTATTTTTGAGCCTAAGGCTCTTTTGAGCTACAAATGAGAAAGGGTTTTCCAAGGGCTTGTGGAAGGATAGATAAATTACTTCTGCACTTGCTGGTGTCTGAGCACATGTAGACTCTTCCTTGACGTCAGCAAATATGTTGTTTCTCACTGTTCAATAATAGATGTTCAAATAACCCCATCATTGTCACTTCAACATTTTGTAAATTGAACATGAACAACACATGCAGCAACCTTTCTGACAGAAGTATTGACGAGGTCTAGCTACAGAAGTCACCTTATAGCAAAACCCAGTTGGGATCAATAGAAAATACAGGTTTTCAACCTGTGTTTGTGGCAGGAGTTGCTAAGTCTGGCAGGTTGCATTTCAGCAGCACACTTGTTGGCCATGTCAGTCTTCATAAGAGCGACAGGTTTGATTAGAGTCTTTGAGAGAGGCTGATTCAAAAATTCAGGCAAGATATCCTCTTTCTGCCAATTTGCAATATCACGTTCACAATCCATTCCAGACTCATCAAAGCTAAGGAATAAAGGACTTAACATTTTAATCCCCCCCAAGAAAATGGATAAGAAAATTATGTCTCTGAAAAGTGTGATTTTTTACTTGAAAAAGAAGAGAGGAGAACTATTAGTGGAACTGACTGCCATGGATGTTGTGTGTCAGACCTTTCAAATCCCAGGCAATTAGCATGCAAGAGAATTCTTATCAAAATTCAAGGGTGGATGAAAGGATAAAGCAAATCTATGTGGTCATATTCATGTGTAAGGCAAGTCTAATTTGTTTATACCTGTTCTTCATTTCTATATCACATTCAAAGCTGTCATTTTTAAAGGTTTTCAAATGTTCCTTCTAAATCACAGCTTTTTCCTTTTTTTTTTTTAATTCCTTGGTCTTTCTTGTAATCCTGACTCACTGTGCTGTAACTGGGGGGAACATGGGTGGAGTGGTGTTTTTCTTGCTCTGGTCACTGTGTGATCCACACAAAGTAAATTGCCAAGAAAAAAAATTATTAATTTAGAAAAGGTTTGAACCTTTACTTTCCTCTTTTTTCCATCTCTTTTACTATAGCCTTAAAAAGTTCAGTTGAAATTCAGAACACTGCAGCAAATGAGTGAATTGCAGTGGAATGGCTGCTAGAAATTGTCCAGGAGAAGTGTAACCAAGAGGTAAATGGAGAATGCTAACAATCTGAAGTTTTGCATTATATGAAAATGGTTTTATTTTGGTTTACTTTGAGAAAAAACCAAAGATCTCAAGCTTAGATCTTTGCTACTGAATCCAGGCTTGGATTCAATAAATGTGGGATGATTGTGGCATGATTCTGGAAGTATTTTATGAGGAATGCATGGAATCTACTCCAGCTTAGAGATTACATTGATCTCTAGCCATTGTGCCTGAGAACACGGAACAAAGAAAGTGTCTGTTGCTGCTAATCAAACAGATTTATTTTTGGTTTTCATGCTATAATTTAAGTGATTCAGTGGGGAGTTGTTCCTCTGTCAGATTCTGAGGGATTAAATGGCCTTGGGACATGACCCCTCTTTGTGAGGCAGAAGATCAATTCAGGATTCAGTTTTTCGGATTTTTCTTCATTTTAATATGGTAGAAGAATGCCTCTGAGATATTCCAACTAAAAAGCAAAATTGTAACAGGATATCAGAACTGGAACCACTCTTCTTTGCAGTAAATCTGGGCCTTGAAACTCATTTCCATCCTCAGTGATTTTGCAGCTAAAGAGTTTAGTGCTTTTAAGTTACAACAATCAAGTGGGCAGGGCGTGAAGGTGGGCCTATAAAAAAAAATTCACACTGGTCTTCCATTAATCACATAAAAGTAACATACGGCACTTCAACAAAGACAAGACCTTACCATCACTCTTCAGGCATCCTTTGTCCTGGCTAGCTGACAAACTTTTTGCAAAAGGCTTTTGTCAAGTATATCAGACATACACCAGCTCTGAAAACCCAGGCTTGCCTGTAGTATATTGGGAAAAGTTAACGAACATAAAAATCTGAAACAATGAGCCAATAATGTAAATGGTTTAATTAAGTCAAGTTATTTGTGTTTGGGGGTTTCTTTCTTTCTCTTTCTTTCTTTCTTTCTTTCTTTCTTTCTTTCTTTCTTTCTTTCTTTCTTTCTTTCTTTCTTTCTTTCTTTCTTTCTTTCTTTCTTTCTTTCTTTCTTTCTTTCTTTCTTTCTTTCTTTCTTTCTTTCTTTCTTTCTTTCTTTCTTTCTTTCTTTCTTTCTTTCTTTCTTTCTTCTGTATGAGAACAGCATTTTTTTGATTTGATGGTCTGGAGATAAATATACCCTTGCAATGTTTGTAGCAGAGACACTGAATCGTCATGCTAATGCAGAAGACTGAAAGAGAAAAAAAAATTAATCTATTTTCACCTTCCAAGATGAATGAAATGTGAAAAATAAACAAACAGCACAGATGGTGAAACAGTTTAAATTTTTAATATTCTCCCAGTGTTAATAATTTCCAATATTTAAAACAGCATGACAGCAACATATATTAAAATATGTTATTTTATTTAAATAAAACCTTATTAAGCAGATGAGCAATTCACTATTTTCAGCAAAGTCAAATCTAAAAAAAAATATTTTTGGAACATAATCAGTTTAAATTTTGCTGCATGAATATTAAACAATATGTTCAAATGCTGAATCTGGCAGAATCTTATTGCTGTCTACTGTGGATAACATATCTGAAAACTTACAGCTCCGTATGCTCATTTCTTTTTCTTTATTAATTTGCCAATTAAGTGTAGACAAGCAGAACTAGAATTCTCAGTAAGTCTCTTCATTGTTTTTCAGTATTCTCACAAATGGAACACAAATTTTGGAGAGAATCCCAAATGGCAGGTGCTGACACTAAGTAGAGACAGGAACAGCCTTCTTGTTAACATATTATCTACTCCTCACCTACCACTGCTCTGTTACAAAACTCATTGACAATGAAAGCTAAATGAAGTAACTGAAAACTAATTCAGTACTGTTACAAATATTTCAGATAGCTTTCTGCAGCATAAGAGCAAACAAGCAAAGAAATCTTCTCTATGCCTAGCCCTGTTGGATAATATCCAAGCTGCTATATTTTCTTTCCAGAGCAAATTTAAAGCATTCTTTGCAAAAGGTGGTGTCCTGGAGTGCTGAACTGGGGAAACAGAAAGACAGATGGAGGAAATCAAATGAATCAGGTACTGCTGCTTGCAAAAGGAATTGAATGAGGTGGACAAGTAGTTGATATGACCTTAGTAGAACTATTTTGCTGTGTAACAGATCCATTAATAAATTTTGTAATGTTAGGGTGTTCTATATGTTAAAATTGATCTAAGCAGTCTCATCCCAACATAATCTCTAATTTATTTCTTTCCAAAGGTTAGAAGGAATATATTCGTTTATTCAGTGTTGCAAGTAGTTTAGGTAATGATATTTATTTATACATAAACCTTTTCACTTCCCTTCCTCCTGTCAAATTCCAGAGTGTGCCCATTGTTCTCATAGTCTGAGGAGCCAAAGAGCTTTTCATGCATAATATCAAAGACAGCTATGTGGGCTGTGTCTCTGAAGTCTTTTTATTTAGAGGTCCCCATGAATGCTCATTCTGATATGTTACTGATTGTGCTATTAGTTCACAGAACGTTCTTTTTTATTTTCTCCTTTAACTTGAAGATTAAATTTCAATATTAGTCTGAGGGAGCTAACTTCTCAGTGTTCATACCCTTTTTGGAAACCGTAACCCTGTGGTAGGTACCTTGTGAGTGTTATTGGGTAAATATGAAACTGCAGTATTAGCTTGCTTCTAGACAACTGAAATAGGGAGGAGAGGGTGCCTGTACCCCCTTAGTGAGTAGCCACATATTGCACTGTCAAGATTTTCCAAAATGGTTAGTGGCTGAAGGTGTTTTGGCTGGTGGGTGCCACAGCTAAGATAGCTTATAATGAGCCTGATTTTTGGAAAATAGCCTTTGAAACTAGGCCTTTAACAACAAGGCTCTAACACTCTCCGATTTCTGGCAGTGTGCTGCCTTGTCTTCCTCCTTGATTTTTGTAGCCCTCACTGTGGGCCATCTCTGGTGACTATCACAAGGGCCATCTATATTGAATGTTAATTTAAGTGGTACTTGTGATAGGTTCACATCCTTTACATAGCAGCCACAAGAGGGGGATGTGGAACACTCACAGAATATTAGGGTTTAGTCCTCTCACAGTTGTCACTGTTATCGATACTTTCTCTTATTTTTACCATCCATCCAGTTTTAGCACCTGGCTTATTTTTCTGGAGATCACGGCTTGCTAGTTTATTTTAGTTAAGAGAAAACTTTAGAGGGTGTTCAGATGGAAATATTCTGTCACCTAAATTTGACCCCCTTCTTCTCTTTCATAGAACAGTTAGAGCTGTTTAACACTTTCAGAGAACTATGCAGCTATCTCAGCACAGAAAAAGGGGTTAATGGAACAATATGTTTTTTATTCCAATAAACAAATTCTAATTGATACATAGATTGTATTCACAGGAAACTTTTTTTTTTTTACAGCAACTGTGCTGTAATGGGCTATTTTAGGGGCAGAGTAGTACATACTGTAGAAAATTTGTACATGAAGGCAAAAGAAATAGACAGTTGCTTTTGGGGACTATGTAGATTAGTACATCATTGCATACTAACAAAGTGCTAATTGCTCCTTTTGACCACAGGCCCGGTTTACAGAGCTTTAGCATAAATGTGTCCTGTACACTAAATTACAAAACTAACACTGCATTATTTCTCTCTACAGCTTGCAAATTCTTGCAAATTACCCAGGCTGCAAATTCTGCGTTTGTTTTGTGGCAGTAACAGTAAAAGCAAACAGTATACATATATTTATATAATTTCAAGATTGCTTTAATACTGTGTATAACTACACAAGTAGTTTACCTCTACTTAGTATGTTAGCTAAAAACAAATATGTGTGAACGACTTTGAACAGGTTGTTGGTACTGATTTTATAGAACTTTTAAAATAGCAGCTGTTTAGAATATTTGCCAATTATTTAATGATCATTTAATAACTGGGAAAAATAAAACCATGCAGAACAATCTCTCTTTTTTATCTTCATTGGAATCACACTCAGAATGGTAGATGTTTTAGTTCAGAAAAATAGTATCTCATCTCTCTGCACCTTTTGTAGAAGTCCAGAATTATTTGCTCACAGAGTCTTTCCACCCCTCAACCAGGGTTGAAAGAAGCATTGCAACGAGACACATGCAGAGTCAATAGGAGACCTTACTTGCTTGGAAATGCATATATCTACAGGTGTCACTCCCATTCTGCTGCACATCATTTAAGCCTTTTATGTACCAGCTCTTGATTTTGTTTTTTGGCTAGCAGGGAAATTTGAAGATTTGGCTTCTTTCACATCATGCAAGAATTCTTATAGGTTTGACACTCTCTTTATATAAGCAGCCTGGCACTAAGTGAATTTAATATCTACTGTAATTTAATTCTAGCTCTGCAGATTCTTCATTTTGGGTCTTAAGAACTGAGTACTAGAGACTGAACCTGAGACTTCAGTCACATGCTGTAATATTTGAGGTTAGAGCATGTATCAAAGCATTTTACTAAGGAAGAGGTATTTGGTAAGGGAAAAGAAAAGATGCTGTAGGGAATAATCCAGTTTTGTGAAAAGATCAGACTAAAGTATTTCATAGGGTTTTTTTTCACACATTTAAAAAAAATGAATGCTGAATATGAATAACATGAATTCTACTCTCTATTTTTATAATAAACAAGATGATTGAAAAAAAAAAAAAAAAGACTAACTGAAAAGGACAGGTATGTGTCACCATAAGGGCACTCTGTGTCACAAAGCAAGTATGCCTTAGTTCCAGCCAAAACAACCACCCACTCAGGGTACTGAAGGGTAGGCATGCTGTTATGACCCAGATTCAAATGGTGAGAGTAGGAGTGAGAAAATGAAAGTGTTAATAACATTTCAAGCACAGAGCTAATGGGAGGAGAATTTCTGGGATTCCCCTTTCATTCCTATTCTCTCTCAAAAGGAAACTACAGACTTCCCTCTGGGAAAAAAAATAGTCTCTTTGACTTATCACCAAATGTTGAATATTTCGACTGAGTGATATGTGATGGAACTGTGCACCTGTCCTGGGTGGAAATATATGTGTGAGTACTGAAGAGGAATAGATTAATTGAGAAGCATAAAATATCTGAGGACTTGAAACTTTGACTAGTGCTGAAACATTTTTTGAAAATGGGAAAAGATTTGTCATTTAACATACTGACATACTTCTTTGTTTTGCTGCAGCTGACATAAGTTTGAAAGGCAATAAATCTGTTGCAGCCATCAACACCAAACCAGCAGCCTACCCCACCAAACAGCTCACACAATGGCATTTTGGAAAGGATGGAACACATGCTTACCATATTGCTGCAACAAATCCTTTTTCTTACTCCTCGTTGTGCCTAATTCAGTTCATTCTTATTAGAACAAGCATTTTTATGTTGCTGAATTTATGTTGTATATTTTATGTTTTACAGAAATATTAGGAAGCCCTCCAACTCAGATAGGCTTGGTATGATATTAGCACTGAATGTGATTAAAGAAGAGTTAACATTAGCAAATTCAGTTGTTTTACAGTAGTTGCTTTTCTAATTTTTAGTTAAGTTTAATAATTGAGAAATCAAAGCTTTATCAGTCTCTATCAGCTCCTATGTTGAACAACACTCATAGATACAAACTATTTGATTCATTGCAAGTGTCTTGTAGGTAGATTCTCTATAACAGAAATAATGATTGCAGCATCGAGCTCTCTACAAACTTCTGCTCCTATGGGAGTCCTGTATTCAACCCATTTTCACATAGTAAGTGTAGGATGGTAAAGATAATCTTCTGATAATCCTCCCTTTAACTTGTTCAAACTTAATTGGGTTACAGGGCTACCACTACTTTTTTTTTTGTTAATGTTTTCTTCCTTTGACATAGGCAGCTTTTTGGTTGGAAAGAATGAGAATCATAAAGTCATAGAATAATTTACGTTGGAAAAGATCATGAAGTTCAACTGCCAACCCAGCACTGTCAAGTCCACCACTAAACCATGTCCCCAAGATACCCCCAGGGATGACAACTCCACCATTTCCTGGGCAACCTGTTCCAATGCTCGGCAAACCTTTCAGTGGAGAAATTTTTCATAATATCCAATCTAAACTTCCCCAGCCACAATTTGAGGACATTTCCTCCTGTCCTATCACTTGTTACCTAGGAGAAGACACTGACCCTCACCTGGCTACACCCTCCTTTCAGGCAGCTGTAGAGAGCAGGAAGGCCCTGAGTGTCCTTTTCTCCAGGCTGAACACCCCCAGCTCCTTCAGCTGCTCCTCATCAAATTTGTGCTCCAGACCCTTCACCAGCT